>ML777390.1:71367-91319 GCA_009831015.1 Picea engelmannii | reverse complement strand
GTAAAAATTTTGTTGCAAGTACTAGCTCTTCTAGATCAGTTGATGTAAATGATGAGTGTAAAAGGAATGAACTTTTCCACATAAGAGTCATAACACATAATGTCAAAGTTGATACTCTTGTAGATAGTGGATCACAAGCCAATATAATCAGTGAATATGTTGTGAATAACTTGGGACTTGAAACTAAGTCACATCCTAAACCATATCCATTGGGATGGATATGTGGTGATAACAATTTACAAGTAACCAAGCAATGTAAAATCAAGTTTGCAATCACTTCTAATTATGTTGATGAAGTAGAGCTTGATATAGTGCCACTAGACATATGTGGAATTGTATTGGGAAACCCATACCTTTATGATAGGAAATCCATATTCTACGGGGAGGAAAATAAGTATTGCTTCAAGAAAGATGGGAAGGAGTACATTGTTCGTGCTAATCGCATGAAAACTGACAGGTCCTTTGCAACTACAGGGTAGTTAAAAAGAATGGTAAATGCAAGAAAAAGGTTTAACACTTATGTTTGTAACAAAACATGAAGTTAGTGATGCTAAACATGAGATGATTCCATATGTTTCAAACAATCATGAAGTGTCACCAGGGGTACAACATGAGGTTCAACTGCATAATTTGATTATTGTTCCTGTTCAAAAGAGGAAGCATGTTGTTTCATTAGTACATTTAGTATTGTTATTTGGTTTGCTTCTATTTAGTAGTGTATGGCTTCTAACAACGACAAACAATGTAGATGAATGTGAATTTGATGGCATGATTACTTTGATAAACAATGTTATCTCAGTTTTCATGTTTGTTGTGATTAGTCAAGTGATCATTATCCCAGTAGATAGGATGGATGATACAGGACAAAGTGGGAAGGTAGTACCCTCACTTCTTACCTGAGTAAAAGCAGACTTTTGGTGGTCCAAAATCTTCCAAAGTGGGGAGGAATGATCCAGGAGGCTCCCCAGGCTCAGAAAATGCTTAAAAATCAAAGTTATCATAATTGAATGAAACTAATTCCATTGTGAGCATCTCGTTGCGCTGATTTCATTCATATATTCATTTCCTCAAAACAGACTCTGGATGTGAAAAATATCACACGACAATCAAATTCTTCTATGGAAAAAGTCAATGGTCAAATGACAAATGAATAAGTGCCACATGGCCCAGACATGGGCAACCATGTTGAATTTCACTACTGTTTGGCATGTAAAAATTATTTGGGGGTCCATGGGATTCAAACCTCTGACCCATGGCTAGCTCCAAGTCTTTGGAAAAGTTCAATTACCAACTTGCCAAAAGTCAAATTTATGAAAAAAAACCCACTTTCCTATAGTTTTGGGGTCAATATACAAAGGAGGGCGCAAGGGGGATAGGGCTAAGCCCCAACACATGGTTTCATTATAGGAGCACATCCAAGGGCTAATTTTGGGCGCACCCAAGGGCAGATTAGTCTAGATCCCATGGAAGGTGCCTCAAAACCAGGAGCTAACAGTTAAGGGGGCTAGAACATAGCACTTGGAGCACTAGCACTTGGCCATGTGGCCCCATGTGACCTGTTAAATGGGGCGCATGCCCTATCTTGGGGGATACTCTATAGTTTTGGTTTAAAAGTGGTTTTTAAACATTACAGAGGTGATTTTTTCCTGATATTATGCCCAGAAAATGGATTTTTTGAGGATTTTAGGCCATTTGAAGGGGGATTTGATCCCGGAAAGAGGCCATATCTTGAGGGAAGTTTGGATTCCTCATATGAGCCTTGAAAACTATAAGAAACAATCTTTTTGAAGCTTTTAGGAGACTTTTTGATGCAGGGTTTTGAAGGAGCAGTTTGTAAATTTTGTCCTTTTCTCATGTTTTGAGAGGTGTGTTTCTCATGTTGTTGAGAGGATTTTGATGGTGCATGCATGAATCTGAGAAAGGAGGTCTTGCATATCAGACATGAAGCATGTAATGTAACAGCAAAGAGCATTGTAATAGAACTTTGAGCATTTTAAATAGCAATAAAGAGGTCCTCCACTTGGAAGCGGGCCCGGAGACGTAGCCAACGATTGGTGAACTCCGTTATCAACCTCTTGTCTCTATTTCTCTTTTTGTTGTGCTATTCTATTCTCTTCATTTGCAGCATGAATATTAATGGATGATCTCTTTATACATTAATAAGCATCAAGTAAAAGTCACATTTGATATTCCACAAACAAGATAACAAGTTTATGTATTTAGCATTCTTAACGATCCGATGCAAAAAGTACATTAAACTAACTTGCGATTTATCAGTAATACCTTCATTTTTGGATCACAAGTGCAGTCTTTCCAAATTCACATTTAAACAATTTTACATACATATTTTCCCTTTGCAAAGTATCCAATACTTTCTTTACATGCCTCACATGTTCATCCCAAGTCCCGCTAAAAATAAGAATATTGTCTAAATATACAATCACAAAGTCATCTAGGAAAGGCCTGAATACATCATTCATCACACGCACGAAAGTTGTCGGAGCATTACAAATCCAAAACAACATAACTAACCACTCAAACAATCCCTGTTTGGTTTTAAAGGAAGTTTTCCATGCATCATGTTCTGTGACCTTGATTTGATGATATCCACTGCGCAAATCCAACTTATTGAAAAAAACAACATTCCTCAATTGATCAAGTAAATCATTTATACGAGGAAGATGGTATCAATTTTTCACCATGATTTTATTTAAGGCCCGGTAATCGACACACATTTACCATGTGCCATCTTTCTTTGGCACCATCATGATCAGAGAACCAAAAGGAGATGAATTGGGCCTGATGACCCCTGCATCCAATAAGCCCTGTACCTACTTCTTGATCTCTGTCATGTCCACAACTGACATCTTGTACATGCCCACAATAGGAAGAGGAGAATCCTTCTGAAGATGTATCTCATGTTGGATTTCCCTCTTAGGAGGTAATCCATCTAGTTCCTAAAAAATATCATCATACTTAGAAACAATATCAATTAATTCATTTTTATGAGATGGATCACATCCTTGGAAAGCATCATATGTCCCGACATATTTCTCTCTTATGACCATGAGTACATATCTCATATTAGTGTTTATGAGTCTCTTCATTTTCCCTGCACTAACAATTGTTGTATTTACCCTCATGTTGTGAGATTTAACAATATATTCCACTCCACCTTTAGTAAGGTGGTATCTGTTATCATGACGAAAGAAGACTATTTTTCTATCATAAAAATAAGGACTTCCCAACACTATGCCACATATATCAAGTGGTACAACATCCAAATCCACTTCATCAATCAACTTTTAAGCAATAGCAAATCTGACCCTACATTGTTTGGTGACATTAAGTTTTTCTTTATCACATACCCAACCAAGAGGATAAGGCTTTGGATGTGGTTTCATTTCAAGACCCATCTTCTGGACAAGTACTTCAGATATTAATTTTACTTGGGAACCCGGATCAAATAATGTATCTATCTTAGTGTGTGTAGATACAACTCTTATGTGAAATAATTCATTCCTCTTTCATTCATCAACATGAGATTCATTATTGGAACTTGAACTAGCATGAAGGGAATATTTACCTTGTACTCCAACCAATGTGATATTTCCTTCATCTCCTTAATCGGAACCAAGATCTTGTTCCATGGTAGAAACGATTTTTGTCTTCCCCTTTCCACCGAACTATTTCGGTTTCTTTTCTGGATGCAGTTTCCAACAGTTTTCTTCATCGTGACCATTTTTCTTGCAATGAGTGGAATATGGCTTTCCTCCTTCTCTCTTCATTGTGGCGGTCTTCTTGTCCTTCCTTTTAAACTTATTGAAAGTTTTATGTGGGAGATTGGAAGGTTTCTTCATGGGATCTTCTTGAACATGTTTCCACATGTTCTCAAGGTGAGTGGCTTGTACACAAACTTTGTCAAGACTAGTGGGGTTAAAAAAGAGAAAAGTATGACGAATATAACTGTGAAGTGCGCCATTATACTTCATTAAAGTTTCATAAGAATCCAAAGGAATGTTCAATGCAAGAGCTTTCTTCCTAAATTCTTCTGTGAAACTTTGTACAGTTTGACCTTTACTTTGCCTTAAAGTTTGCCATTCCATCATTGTTTTATGTAAATACCCTATTGTATAAAATTGCTTCCTTATCGTTGATTTAAATTATGACCATGAGGAAAGAATATTACCACACTTACTTATGTCCTAAAGATTTCTCTCCCACCATACGAGAGTGGTTCCTTCTAACTGAAGAGAATCCAGTTGCACTTTAACTTCTTCTTCATCAATATGTTGGACACAGCAAAAAACTTCAACCTGTCGGATCCAATTATCTATCTTTTCGGGATTATCATCTCCATTAAACATAGGTAAAGCAAATTTTACATCAAGTTTTAATAATGGTTTCTTAAAAGAGGATTTATGGATAGAATGATGAGAATGGTGAGAATGCTCAGAGTAAGAAGAACTAGAACTTGAAGGTGAAGATGGAGGCTCAAGAGGATCTCCTCCAGTCCCTTGGTTTACCGAAGCATCATCATCTGCATGTGCTTCCTTTTTCTTCCCTTTTTTCTTCATCCTCTTCTTGCAATATCCATACATTTGTTCGACCATTTCTAACATGCGATAAAATACCATGTGAAAGTTTTTCTCATGTTCATCATGCTTGTCCTCTTCTACCATTTTCTTCCTTCGAGATGCATGACCAACTTCGAAATTGAAATTATTAAGAGTTCCTTCACCATGATTATGCTTGGCCCTAGTAAGCATTCACACTCAACAACTCAATTCAAAGATGACTGTTGTGATACCAACATGATCCGAGATCTTTTCATCGAGGGACTTACAAATAATTGCATTAAAAGAGCATAAATTAAAGTGCACCATTAAAGAATGAAAAGCTCAAAAATGAAGAGACATAAGCATCATATCTGAACACAAAAACTTGATAACGAAGTTCGTCCCTGGTGGACTACGTCTCCGGGTCCTGCTCTCAAATGGGTAGGCTCTTTCATTAACTCAACAAAAGAATTTGGAAAACTACATAAGTATACCTCATTCTGAAATCAAGCTACATAAATAATGCTCAGATCAGAAAAAAGACATCACCAATGAATTCATGGCATCAAATTACCCAAAAATGACCTTCTCCACGCCTCGATCTGACTCTGGCACTCCCAGGCCCAAGAAGAAATTTGTCTCAGTTTTTGTGCCCTCTTCAACCTGCATTAATGATTGTACTTGCATTGTTTTCCATGCCCAAATGGTCATACGATAAGCGTGCCTCCCCTCTAGTGGTTGGGAGGATGCAACATTTAATAATTGTTTTGGGCATTGGTTACAATGAAATGGCCCATGGCCTGTTGGTTAGGGCGGATATGTTAAGGCGCTTGTGTGAGAGGACATTTTGGGGTCAAACCCTAGGCCTCCCCTTTTGGGCTTTGTATTTGTTACATTGTGTGTGTGTGTGTATATATATATATATATATAACATGTTTGTTTTGCTAGTTTAGCGGTAGTGCTAGAACTATATCCAAACGATTTAATCTATGGTTAAGTTTGGCATGGTCCACCAAATTTGACGAACCCACCAAACTAATTTTTTTTCAGTTTTTCTCATGGGCCGTCCTTGAACACTTCTTTCCTGCCACATGGCAGCCTCTGATTGGGCCATGTGGCGGCCTCTCACTGGTCCACATTTCCACCTACCAATTCAGCATGCCACATCAATGTATGGACTGTACGGACTGCCACGTGGCATGATCCGATTGGTCCACACATCGGTCCAAAAATTCCAAAATTAGGTGACATGTGGCAGCCTCTGATGTTTCCACATCATCATGATGACATCAACATGCCATGTGTCACCTTCCTGGTCCAGCCATGTGTGTTGTACGGATGCTTAAATCATTCATACAAATGCTTAAATCAGTAGTACGGATGTTGAATCATCCCCTGCTGACTGGGCTAGGTTGACCAAACTTTGACTGTGAATATCGTTCAATATATAACTTCATTTGACGATTCGTTTGTGTCATTAGAAATCTTGCAATATGCTCTTCGGGACCATGTCATTTACACTGAGTTTTGGGAACTTTGAATTTTTTCCCTTTCCCTGTCTGATGAAGCCATTCTGAGCATCCTGAGTTTCCTCTGTGAGTTATGATTTGTTCTTAGCCTTCTCTGGATCCTTTTTGGATCATTCCCAAATTTGGATCTGGTTACAAAATTATAGCAACATGTTTAGAACTGTCTATTAGGAAATAGGAATCAATTTTCTGGAAAATAGGTTGTAAAGATCCATTCGAATATTTCAAACCATGACACTTGTCAAGAAACTGAGAGATTTTTTTGTGAATGGGCACGTTCTTGAAAAACTCCTCTTTCAGTTTTATAAAATTCCTCTCCTGATTCTCAGGATTCACGCCCAAAGATAATGACTAAAACAAGAAATCATTAAATGTTTAAATCTGAAAAATAGGTTGTAAAGATCCATTTGAATAGTCCAAACCATGACACCTATGAAGAAAATGAGAGAGGATTTTTTGAATGGTCTCATTCCTAAAAAAATCCTCTTTCAGTTTTCAAATATTAATTTCCAGAGTGTCGGTATTTGTGCCCAAAGATAATGGCTACAAAAGTAAATCATTAAATGTTTAAATCAGAAAAATAGGTTGTAAAGATCCATTCGAATATTCCAAACCATGAAACCTCTGAAGAAACTGAGAGATTTTTTTGTTAATGGGATCGTGCTTGACAAAAGACTCTTTCAGTTTTCAAATATTCATTTCCATTTGGTCAGAAACTGAGTATGAAGTTGACTGCAAAAACAGTCATTTCCATAACTTGCATAGCGAACTTGCGTAGCGAACTTGTGGACCGAGTTTCCTTTTGAAATTGTCTTCTATTTTTTTTCTTTGATTGGTGGTCGAAGTTCACTGATTGATATTTTGACTCTTGAGATGATGATAAGAATCCATAGGCCCACTTCATTACCCTTTCAAACACCATTTTCTTTAATATCCTAATATATGTCAAATACTCGATTCAGACTTTGACCCTTGAGCAAATTATAGGACACTAACATTGGCTCCAATGGGGATGTTCTCCTCCCTTTGAGGTAGCAAATAAATCGATGACTAGGTGAATTCATCCATTGGGATTTTTCCAACCTACAAACTGACTTGTACCCTTCTCCAACTGAAATCAAACTGCAACCCAAACTGTACACTGGAATCTGAACTGAAAACTTATTGCTGAAAAGATGCTCAGAATGTTGAGCTTATTCATCACACTTACCTACTCTAAGCTTCTAAAAGAAAAATGGATCAAGTGATACAATAATGTCAATGAAACCAATCAAGCAACTGTATACTTTATTGAAGCATGCATTTAGCATTTCCAACCAGACATAAAAACATAGAAAATGACAACTCAAACCCCAGATGAAATTGATACCCATAGTCCATGAATACAACCAAATCCATCTTTCCTAATGACTTTAATAAAACTGTAAAAGAATCTGTAAGAATCATTTTCCCTGATGATTGCAACAAACTTGCAAAAGGGTCTTGAAAATCAGCAAAAGGACAAGAATATCCCTTATAATTAAATGTTGGTTTGTGTTCTATTCCATCCACCTTCAGCTCATTTTCAAAATGCAAGGGAGCCATTTGTTCATATTTCTCATCATCTATAGCAAGATAGGACTTTGTATGATCTTGTATATATTCAAGTGAAAGATCAATTATATGTGTTTGATGAATATCCAGAGTTCCTTCTTCATTTAATTCAAGAGAACAACAATCTTGATTTACAAAGGAATCAAAGAAAACAACAATTTCTTCATTAGCTTCCTCTATCTTAGATTAAAAAGTATCATATATTGTTTTGTTGCTTTCCTGAAATTTTAAATCATAGTTGTCAAGTGTAACCAATGGCTCTTCATGTATGCCATTTTTATTTTCAGAAGAATCAAGAAAAACAACTCCATGCACATTTTCTTCTTGCAACTGATCATGAATTGTTTCACTGCTTAGAGTTCCTAGGCATGCAAATTCAAAACTCTGGTTTTCATAGAAATCAGAGAAAACAACTACTTCTTCATTGTTTTCCTAAAACTCTATGTCATCAATTGGTTTTGAGTCTAAATTTCATGTACATACAACTTCAGAGAATTAAATGACTATATATCCATTTGACTGACTATCTTGATCTCTCTCTTGGTCACACAAAAGTTGGCAAGAGTGTTGCATACTTTCATCAAATTCTGGAATAGGAATATGGTTGTCATCATTAAAATCATGCTTAGTTTCATTTTCATCTAAGAGAGAAGCTACCATTTCTTGTTGGTGATGAAAATGGTTTTCGTACAAAGCTTCCAGGATTTCTTCATCCATGAACTCTTCTTCGCCATAAAAATTTTCCAAATTTTGAATGAATTTTTCAAAATGATCACAGCAATTATGAACCAGCAACAAAGATGAATAGGATTATTTATAATGCTCATAAAATGTTGTATGAAAATCTTGTAATGAATAAAGACTTGCAAATGGTAAATTTTCATACCATTGTTTTGTCTTTCCCTCCAAGGTGTCCATGAACATCTTCATCAAATAGTCTTCATGAAATTGAACCCTTAGCTTACGCACATGCATGTGAAATTTAACCAAGTGCAAAGCAACATTGTCTCCTTTGTCATCTCTAGTTTTTTGCAAATATGTCTGCCAATCTATACAAGGCATTCGATTTGGAAAATCGGGAATGTGAGCACGATTCATAGGATCATACCTCGCATATTGAGAATCCATCTTGACTCAGTGGAGTCACTATGAAATTTTGTAGGCTACTGAGTCTTTGGATAGTGGAGTCGCCATGAAAATTTTGAGCTTTGGATTTTTCTAAAACTCGAGTCATCAGGTGAATAGTATAGCCTTCATGTGTTTGGATTATGTTCACCATCAGAAGTCAAATATGAACTTTTTCATTTCTCCCAGGGAATATTTCACTTTCATTCCTCGGCAACAGCGCCAAAATTTTATCACTCTCTAATTTCCCTTGGTTGTGGGAGGGAAAACACAGAGGTAACCACATACTACTTTGGGCTTGGAATTTGGCCTTTATAAACCAGAGAGGGCTCTCTCAATGTAAATTAGGCTTAGTGGCTAGATCTGAAATGGAAATAATATGTTAATATGTGGTTGATGGCAGATGTGAAAAAGAATCCATTGGGCATGGAGTCTATTTTAAGGAAATGGGAAGTATCAGTGACTGGTGGTGGAATTCTCAAGGAAGCAGAGGCAAGACAGTATATGTTTTGAGTTATTCAAATTGTTGTAGTATGGGTGAGAAACATAAATCTAGAACCAAATGACTTTGGATCATCAATCACAGGATGAATTCCAAATCATTTCAGAGGAAAACATATGAAAGTACTCAACAAATATGAAAACAGAGCATAGAAAATGAATTATGTAATCAGAAAATTGATGCTAAATACTGAAGAAATTTAACATCAAATGGATAAACTGATGCAGGAGCATCACTCCATATCAGAACACGTCATCTAATTATCACACATGGTGCGCATTCAAGGAAGAAGAGGCGTTTCCCTCTCATTTTTTCCTCGAGAATCCAAGGCATGATCCAGGCATTAATTAAAGACAAGCTGGAAGAGCCAAATTGTGATTTCGCACAAGATGGAGATAAGGTTGCCATTAATAGGTTGATGACAAAATGGATCTGCATCTGATTTGGAGAAGAACTGCCATCATTGTAATTTGGCCTTTCAATAGGTATTAGGGATGGTGATTTGACACCATTAGTTAGCTTGTGAGGGAAGCTCATTTGAGCCCCTCTTGTATAAATCTTAGTAATATTTTCCAATTAGAAGGTTGGTGGACATTGGGTAGGTTAGAGGTTGATGAGAGCCGAGACTCAGTTGCAGCTCGGACTCCACTATTGTAAATTGACATTCCACCATTAATAGAAAATGATAGTTTTTCATGTTTTATCTTTTTGTTCAATGGGTGATGTGTTATGAATGTCTTTTGCATGTTTGTGAATTGTAGATGAATGTTAGAAATCATCTGCAGGGATAGAGATACATTTTTATATCCATGAGTGTGTTGATTTAAGTCTGGTTCTCTAGGCTAAGTGCAAGGAGTGCGCAACAGAGGGAGGAAACTTTGTAAGCCAATGCAGTGAGTGCGTGTTTGAACTCAGTAGAGTCAGAAGAGAAGCTGCCAGGAGGGCATGCCATATTTATTCATTGACTCAGGGAGAAATTTCAAGGTGGTTAAGTCCCTTAGAAATAAAGACTGTGTGGAGAGAAGCGTAGTCCATAGTTACTGAACACTCTAAAACACTCTACTAGGAGGGCATTGAGCTTGCGTGAGTATACCCAGAAACTACATGGTGGAAGGTGTTGGAGAATCCCAGAATTCCTGAACATTCTAGTGAAGGAAGGCTTTGCAAGAAGTGAATCAACAAAGGAAAGGATATTCCTTAAACCTTTCCATAAGGTCGGAGAATCCATCAAAGAACTGAGCCAAGTGCAAGGAGTGCACCTAAGGTGTTGTGAGTTCAACTTATAATCTCAAGAAGAAGAGTGAGAAGTTTCCAAGAGGGAACAAGAAGCTCACATAGGAACTTGGAACCTTGGGGGTTTCCAAGCTGAACAACATCGCAGGAGAGTTCCATAGATTTCTGCAAGGAGTACAGAAAAACTTCGAGAACAGTCTAAGTCTCGAAAGGTGAAAATTGTGCTAAGTGTGCAAAGGAGTCGAGGACTTTCCGAGGTATCGAAGATGGAGAAATCATCCATCATCGAAGAGGAGATAGGTGGTATAAGATCGAGAGGTTCGGGAGCAGGAACTTCGTAAAGTTTGCCAAAAGCAAGCAAAGGCTCTTCGCAAAGAGCGATTTCAAATCCAGACCGTTGGATCTGGAAGGACACATGGAGAAGGATCGATGCATCGTTGATTTGCAATCGGAGAAAGCAGAGTCGAGAGAAGGGAGGACTTGCGAAGTCCAAACTCATGATTTGATCATAGTTGTTTATTGCGAGAAGAATGAGGACCATAGATCTGGTCCCGAAGCATTCATCAATTCAGAAATCGGGAAAAGAAGGAAGCAACTTGCGAAATTCCCGAAGTGTGAGGTCGCAAAGGGAGCTAGCCCACGGTCATAGTCTATCATCACAATAGAAAGAAATTCTATCACAGGGAGCAAGCAACATTGGCATTGGAGTTGAAAAGCGTAAGGAGAGGGTCTGCAGGTGCCACATCGTGGGTACCAAGGAAGCAAAAGGGCATGTGTCAAGTTAAGTCGGTTCCATCAGAAGCCTGATGAACCAGTTGGTTTGAATTGAACGATCCTAGACTGGGAGTTCGCGTCAGCCCTGAAGGAGTTGGAGGAGAGGGTTGACACCAAGTGGTATTGGATCTTTGATTTCTCTTAGGCGAAGAGAAAAAGACAAAGGAGCTAGTGCATAATTGATTTATGTAAGCCAGGGAGACACGGTGCGATGCTCTGTTGGAAATGTTGCAAAGCATGTAGCAGATAGTAAGCAGCCAGGTGAGTTGTAGACAAAGTGAAATGGCCATTAACGGTCATAAACATGGTCGAGGAGAATTCCACTCACAAAAGAGAAAGGTGGAGATGTACAAGGAGCTCAGTGAAATTAGAGCACATATGGAGGAGCTAGCATTCAAGATGTAACATGAATCAAAGGTACACTGGAGATACGAATGGCCTTTAAAGAGGATAGCTAGATGGAATGTTCAGAAGTTGTTGGCTAGAACGCAGCAACATGTGTTAAAGAGGTGGTTGAGGCATGTTGAATACCTCGGTCATAAGGGAAAGAGATTTGGAAAGAGTCTCATAGGTTGCCAAGTGGGAAATGAGAAGGGATCAATGGATGTCATAAAATTCTAGGTGGGTAGAGGAGACATATCAGATTGTCAAGTGGGCAAGGGAGAAGAGACGAGCTCAGCCAAGAATTCATTGGCAGATGAGGAGGCAGAAAAAAAACCTCACTCAGATGGAGATTCACGCAGAACTTTGAGCCACGTGAATGAAGATGATGACAAGTTGGAAACTTTCATCATAGTGTAGGAGGGGGATCAGAGGGATGTTATGATCATTGGAGGAGTTGAGATATTCCTACCAAGTAGCCAAGTAGAGGCAAGCACTGGTATTGTGGATGCAACAGGGAGAAAGCAAGAAGCGATTGTCATGGAGGAGAAAGAAAAGATACTGAGGTCTGTCCCAACAGAAGGTGAAGAGCATTCAGCAGAATCGCTTGATGTTTTCATCCAGGAAGCTGAACAGAAGATGACTACAGCACTGGAGTCTGCAACAGAAGAAGAAGCGGCCAAGATAGACTTTGTTGATATGTGTGAAGAATTTGAAGCTCTTGAGAGGAGAGTGGAAATACAAGGAATGCATATCCAACAGACTAAGTTGGAAGTAGATGAAGGATTACACCAGCATGAGGAGCAGTTGGAGGAAGCTGGAATGGGAACAATCAAAGGACTGGCAGGAGAAAATCTATCAGGAGCAGTGGTAGCTGAGCAACAGTTCAGTGACGAGGAGCCTATAGGAGTGAATACTACAGTAGGGTGGCAAGATGAGGACACAAAGGAAGAAGATGTGTTGGGAATCCAATATGAATTTCCCATTGACAAGGAGGGAGTGCAATGATCTAGTCTGCAATAGAAGAACCAACCGATAGAGAAGCTGGACAAGGTGATCGAGGAGGTAAGGAAGCTGATGTCAGAGTCGACAGAAGAAATGGTCAGCAAGAGGAAGTTGGATGACAGAAAACTTGCACGAGAAGCGGGGATGATGCAGGAGCAACAATGGCGAAGCAGAGGAGCCGAGAGATAGCTCCAAGAGAAAGTTTGGGATCCAGGTGGATTTCAGCCACGTTGGAAATCTCATGAGCAAGAGCTCATGATTTTTTTTCCACTGTAGAGTACGATGCAGGAGCATCACTCCATCTCATCACGCGCTAGCTAATTAACACTCATGGTGCGCATTCAAGGAAGGAGAGGCGTCGCCCTCTCATTTTTTCCTCGAGAATCCAAGGCATGATCCAGGAATTAATTGAAGACAATATGGAAGAGCCAAATCGTTCTTTCACACAAGCTGGAGATAAGTTCGCCATTAATAGGCTGACTGAAAAATGGATCTGTGTCTGATTTGGAGCATAATTGCCATAATTGTAATTTGGCCTTTCGATAGGTATTAGGGATGGTGATTTGAAACCATTAGTTAGCTTGCGAGGGAAACTCATTTGAGCCCCTCTTGTATAAATATTTGTATTATTTTCCAATTAGAAGGTTGGCAAACGTTGGGTAAGTTAGAGGTTGATGAGAGCTGAGACTTAGATGCAGCTCGAACTCCACTATTGTAAATTAGCATTCCACCATTAATAGAAAATGACATTTTTTCCTATTTTATCTTTATATTCAATGGGTGTTGTGTTACAAATATCTTTTTCATGTTTGTGAATTGTAGATTAATGTTAGAAATCGTCTATAGGGATAGAGATACATTTTTCTATCCGTGAGTGTGTTGAGTTAAGTCTAATTCTCTAGGCTAAGTGAAAAGAGTCTGCGACAGAGGGAGGAAACTCTGTAAGTTGATGCAAGGAGTGTGTGTCTAAACTCAGTAGAGTCAAAAGAGAAGCTGTCAGGAGGGCATGCCAGATTTATTCACAACTCAGGGAGAAATTTCAAGGTGGTTAAGTCCCTTGGAAAGAAAGACTGTGTGGAGAGAAGCGTAGTCCAAAGTTACTGAACACTCTAAAACACTCTGCCTAGAGGGCATTGAGCTTGCATGAGCATACCCAAGAACTACACGATGGAAGGTGTTTGAGAATACCATAATTCCTTAACATTCTGGTGAAGGAAGGATTTGCAAGAAGTGCATCGACAAAGGAAAGGATATGCATTAAACCTTTCCATAAGGTCAAGGGAGAAGATGTTGAAGAATTGATCCAAATGCAAGGAGTGCACCTAAGGTGTTGTGAGTTCACCTTATAAGCTCAAGAAAAAGAGAGAGAAGTTTCCAGGAGGGCATGAGAATCTCACAGAGGAACTTGGAACCTTGGGCGTTTCCAAGCCAAGCAACATCGTAGGAGAGTTCCACAGATTTTTGCAAGGAGTGCAGAAATCCTTCGAGAACAGTCTGAGTCTCGAAAGGTGAAAATTGCACTAAGTGTGCAAAGGAGTCGAGGACTTGTCGAGGTCCTAAAGACGGAAAAATAGTCCATCGTCGAAGAGGAGACAAGTGGTAGAAGATCTAGAGGTTTGGGAGAAGGAAATTCATAAATTTTGTCAGAAGCAAGAAAAGGATCTTCGTGAGGTCGCGAAGAGAGATTTCAAATCTAGATTGTTGGATCTAGAAGGACACATGGAGCAGGATCGACGCATCACTGATTCACAATCGAAGAAATCAAAGTCAAGAGAAGGGAGGATGCACGAAGTCCGAACTCATTATTCGATCACAGTCATTTTTCATGAGAAGAACGAGGACCATAGATCTGGTCTCAAATCATTCATCGATTCGGATATCGGGAAAAGAAGGAAGTAGCTCACGAAAGTTCTGAAGTGCGAGGTCGCGAAGGGAGTTGGCCCACGGTCGTAGTCCGTGGTCACATTAGAAAGAAATTCTAGCACGAGGAGATAGCAGCGTTGGCTTTGGAGTTGAAAAGCACAAGGAGAGGGTCCACAAGTTCCACATCACGGGTACCGAGGAAGAAAAAGGGCATGTGTCAAGTTAATTCGATTCCATTAGGAGCCCGACGAACCAGTTGGTTTGGTGACTTGAACGATCCTAGACCGAGAGGTCACGTCAACCCTGAAGGAGTTGGAGGGGAGGGTTGACACCATAAACATGAGATAAAATATATACATAAATACAAATAGGACAAAAAACTCAAAACCTTCCACACAAGAATCTCTGGTAAGAGTAATTCTGGACTTCTGATTGATATTCCATTAAAACTCAAAATTACACAAGTGCTCAAAAAGATGTCTCTTCTACTATTTTTTCCAACCCATTTAGTCAATAAAAATTACAAATATATATATAAAATACTCTTCCCCAAGCTAAGGATTTCAATCTCAACTCCTTCCTAAAGTTGGATCTGTTTACAAAATTATAGCAACACGTTTAGAACTGCCTGCTAGGAAATATGAATCATTTTTCTGGAAAATAGGTTCTAAAGATCCATTCGAATATTTAAAAACATGACACCTGTGAAGAAAATGAGAGAGGTTTTTGTGAATGGTCTCATTATTGACAAAATCCTCTTTCATTTTTTTAAAATTCCTCTCCAGAGTCTCGGGATCCGCGACCAAAGATAATGACTAAAACATGAAATCATTAAATGTTTAAATCTGAAAAATAGGTTGTAAATATCCATTCGAATATTCCAAACCATGACACCTGTGAAGAAAATGAGAGAGGTTTTTTTGAATGGGATATTTCTTGACAAAATCCTCTTTCATTTTTCAAATATTCATTTCCAGAGTCTTGGTACCCGTGCTCAAAGATAATGACTAAAACAGGAAATCATTAAATGTTTAAGTCTGAAAAACAAGTTGTAAAGATCCATTTGAATATTCCAAACCATGACACATGTGAAGAAACTGATAGAGGTTTTTGTGAATAGAATCATGCTTGAAAAACACCTCTTTCATTTTACAAATATTCCTTTCCATTTGGACATAAAAAGAGTTTGATGTTGACTACAAAAACAGTCATTTCCAGAACTTGCATAGTGAACTTGCGGAGTGAGTTTCCTTTTGACACTTTCTTCTATTGTTTGGCTTTGATTGATGGTTGAAGGTCACTGATTGATAGTTTTACACTTGATATGATGATAAGCATCCTTAGGACCAATTCATTACCCTTTCAAACAATATTTTCTTCAAGATCCTAATATATGTCAAATACTCGATTCAGACTTTGACCCTTGAGAAAATTATAGGACACTAACAGAAAAGATTGAGGAAATTATACACTTAACATACGAAATAAAAATAGGAGGTCTAGGGTTAGGAACAGAAGGTAGAAATCCAATCCAGATCACTGTCGGTGTGGAACCTACAACCCCATGTGTGACTAATACACCAGAAAGAACACTAGCGTTTAGACAACCGAATTTTAGTGGAAGAAGAACAATAGGACATGGATCCAATCAAGGAAAATCAATTGGGGGAGAAAGTTAAAGAAGTAACAGTCAATTATATACACCGTGCATAGGAAGTAGTTCAACATAGTTCAAAATGGTAGGACACGATCCCACGATCATATTAACAAAATTTCGGGGAGAAGCATCAAAGGACCCTGAAAAGAACTTATTCATTTGTGAGAAGATATGGGAAGCAAAGCAGATCACAGATACATGATACCGCGCGTTGGACTGGTACATGATCCTGGATGCAAACAATCCACAGGGAGTACCAAATACTATCACAGACATGAAAAAAATATTGTTAAACAAATTTCAGAAGCCAAGCTCAGAAGACCAGTACATGAATGAAATGATTGAAATCAGGCAGAAACCAGGTGAGTATGTTTGGGAGATTGATCATAGGTTTAAACATATGAAAGGTAAGTTGAAATATGCAATTACTGACATGCAACATAGGAACTTATTTGTGAACTCAATGTTACCACACTTGAAGTATCCTTAAATACAACAGAAGTTCCAAACTTAGGCAGAGGCTCTGTAGGTAGCCCTGCAACTAGAAGAGAACCAATATCAGTAGACAGATCCAACAATAGAGGAGATGAAGGAGGATTTGAAGAATATAACATTTCAACTTAACTATAATAAGGGCAAAGAGAAAAGAGAAGTTGTTTGGTGTATGTTATGTAGGACAGAAGGACACCATAAGAACAAATGTCCAACTTTTGTGAAATACATGGCAACAGGGGTGCCAAAACCCTTGCCAAAAAGAGGACCATGGTGCGATATTTTTAATACTCATGGGAATGATCCATATCATTTTCCAATGATGCATAAGTATAAGACAGTACCAAAAAGTTCATATTGCAATTTTTGCAAATCAGTGGGTCATGATGATAAGGATTATAGAAAGATAGAGATGATGAGAGAAAGACCTTCAGACACTTATAGGGTGCAAGCAAAAATGATGAAACGACAAGTTTCACATCAGTTCATCTAGGTACCACCACCATACAAAAATGCACAGCGACAATACAATAATGCGCAGCCATGGTACAATAATTCACAACCACGGTATAACCTCGCGCAGTATAACCAGGTACCCCCGTACAACGCACCACGAGGATATCGAGGTGGATAAAGAGGTGGAGGACAAGGCAGAGGAGGATTTGGACGAGCCAAAGGACCAATAGTGTGTCACAACTGCCAACAACCAGGAAATTATGCAAGGGATTGTCCACTTCCACCAGTGACATGTATGTATTGTCACACAGAAGACCATGACATAGAAGATTGCCCAACACTCTTGGGAAAGATCCAAGAAAAAAGGAACCAGAACAATCAGAATGTCCAGTGGATTTCTGTAGAATCTAGGGATAATGGCAAAAAAATCAATATAATCACTCGAAGAGGATCCAAGATAGGAGTCGATGCAACAAAACAAGATCCAACTCAACAACAATGGGTTAAGAAGAATACTGAGCCACAAAAGTAGTTTGACACATGGAAATAAAATGAAACATTTAAGGAGTTCAGACAGGATCTTCTCAAGGAGAATGTTTTTTTTTACATCAGTTGCACAGCAAACTCAGAACCCACCAATGTACGAGATGCCATGTTCAATGGACCATACCATTAAAAGAAAACCTTTAGAGAAAGTAAGTACCATAAAGACTTTTTTGCAATCCTGTGTTAAGTTTTTGAACGATCCATTATTTGTTAAGGTTTTACAAAATCTACTAGAAATATGCAACACATAGGTAGAAGGGAAGTGAGAGCAGAAAACAGTCAATCATCTCCATACAAGAAGAAGGACAAGTAGAGAATTTAGACTGAATGCTAACATTAGGGATTTCAACATGGGAGATATTATACTGGATTTAGGCTCTAAAGTAAATGTCTTGCATAAGAAGACATGGTAGTGTATGGGAGAACCCACATTAGGCTATTCACCTATCCAGTTGAAACTAGCAAATCAACGCAAAGTGTTACAAATTGGAAGGCTTAAAGGTGTGACGATAGATTTGGATGGAGTGTGTACTATAGTAGATTTTGAAGTGATAGAGATAGTAGATGGCACAACACCTTACCTAGCATTACTTAGATTGGATTGGGAATTTGATAACCAGGCTATAATCAACCTAATGACAAGAAAAATGACTTTTGAATCAGACGAATATAGAGTCATTGCACCATTGGATCCTTCAGAAGGAGAAAGGTTTGTAGAGGCGACTTTTTTGGATCTGGAATAAATAAACTAGTTGTACAAAACCACCGCACGAAAGAGGATTATGTCAACCCAACTATAGATGGGATACTTGACTGGAGAAGCATTGCATCATGTTCTTTCAACTCAGACACATGTTTGGAGAATTGGCAACAACGATTACATGAAGTTTCCAAAAGGAGGTGCGCAAGAATAGACCATGCAGTAAGATGGCTTGGTACATAGATAAGGGAACCTCCCATTTTTCATGGGCTAAACGATTTAGAGGAATTCTTGATAAAATATGAAGAGGAAGTGTTAGAAAATCAGAGGCTCTTATCCCTAGATATTGCACTCAAGGAAACACCTACAATCTGGCGAGGTGCGCACAAAGAAACAATTTATGACTGGTATCAGTGTAAATGACTACTGCACATTAGATTTGGTGCAGAATAGGGGAGAAATGCAGTGTAAAAGTATGATGGGCAAGGAACACCAGTTGAACACTTGGAGAGGTACAAGACACAATGGAGGATGACACCACCAGAGGAATGGCCTCGTCACTTTATTCATACATTGGAAGGGATCCCAGAGAACTGGTACATAGACCAGGAGATGCACAGAGGCACTACAGAATGGACATGATTACAACATAATTTTGTAGTAACCTTCTCATTCGAACATGAGAACCCCGACATTGATTCAGCGTTGAAACTGATAAGGGGAGTGATAACAATATTACCAACTTAACAAGAACTTTGTTGAGTTCTCATTTTTTCAAGGGTCACAATTTTTATCTTGTTTTTAAAAATGGTGCTACTGGTAGAACCCCCCTCCCTTTTTAGGTGGAATTTTGATATTTTAAATTTTCTGATCCATAATATTTCCACAATATTTTTTTTAAATGCTTATTTTTCATCTATTTTCAAATTTTTTTATTTATTTTTCAACAGTGTTTCTAGTCATTTTTCCATACTTCTTTCAATCTTAAAAATATTTTTTACCATTTACTTTTTTGAAATTAAGATTTTTCATATAATTGTGTCTCCTTAATTAATTTATAGTTCCATACTTTTAAAATATAGTGGAAAACATCAATTTTAACAAATTGTTTACCTTTGTCCCCAAGGTGTAGGATAGTCGGTGACAGAGTGTGTTGTTAAGCCACTCCGTGTTGAAAATTCACCAGTTCGAAACCTGTGGGGATAAAAAATCCAACCATGTTAAGGGTTGGTGTGGCTCAGGCCGGGTGCGATCCCCAGATGGTTTTGACGACTTAGATGCCCCTGAGTCGTGGTTTCTCAAGCCACGGGTTAATCACGCAGCCAACATGTCCTGACAAATTAACAAACAAAAAAAACAAATTGTTTACATTTACTTCAATACATAAAAAATAATTATAATTAAATAACACTATTTTTTAATATTTAACAAAAAAATATAATTTTATTTTATTTTTATAAATTAAAAACTAAAAAAACTAAGGAAAAGAAAACAATTGAAATTAATAAAAAAAAAAATTAAAAGAAAATTTATATTT
>ML777390.1:53627-66830 GCA_009831015.1 Picea engelmannii | reverse complement strand
TTAAAGGCAGGTCCTATTATATTGATATTGCAAAATTACAGTGTTTTATTGAAGTGCTAGTTGTCCCGCCTGTTAAGGAAACCAAGATAGTTGGCCATTCCAAGCTAGCTTCCAAACTCAAAATGTTAGTCTACCACCCTGCCCGAAGGAAACCAGGGTGCATGGCCAGCCTTAGTATTAGTCTGTTCATGCCTATATTATCGCTACCATTGCTATAAGATAGAAGAACTCCAGCTCTGTTATGCATCAAAAAGAAAAGAGTTTTGAGCAGTGAACAAACAGGAAAACCTATTAGTCGGTGTCCTCGTGGTCGTCCTTCTCCTTGCCGCATTTGAATGGGATGGCGTAGACCTGAGCACAGGTGGGGCATTGGCGCCTTTGGGTGGCGCTAGAGTAAGCGGCGTACAACATATCCAGGCGTTGATTGATGTGGATGGCTCTAAAGATTTGGTCATCCACCATACTGCGAACATCAAAGATCAAATTCAGGTCCTCCGAGTGAAGAAGTGGTGGCTGGTACTGTGAATTATGTACGTCGACCTCCTCTTGGTGCGCTTGTTGCCCACTCTACGGCCCCATTTCATTAGGAAGCTTGCGGATGTTTTCTTCGCTGCCTCTCTGCATCTCTTCCTCTACAAAGCAAGGTGTAAATTCCTCAACTGGAGAGTCATTGGGACCGTGTTCAGCTCTTGGACCAGGGGTCATGGTGTCTGCTACAAAACAAGTGGGGGGATTCCAATTGTATGGAACTGTGAAAAGGAGGCTCTCTGAGAAATTTTGGAGGGATTCCTCCAAAGGAATCTCCTCAACATACGCCATGGGAGGTGTCCCTGTTCCTCTGGACTTACTGGGTCTCCTTCTCTTGGCTAGAGACAGTGCTCTCTCAAACTTATTTTGCCTCTTCCATCGTGAGTCGGCCGCATACCACCCTGCGCCTCTGCGAGGCCGCCCCCTTGCTTGTGGCATGCTTAGAACTAGAGCTATTGTCGGAGTGCCCACTGCAAAGTTGTCCCCGTTCGGCTCTGCAACCTTCCGAATCATTCTAAAGCCATCGAGACTGCTGATAACGGCGAAAAATGGTAGCTATAGCCATTAAGGCTATGGTCTTAATGCTTTGGCTAGCCATTCTCCTCGCACGAGTGAGAGGCCTCGTCAAATGGTGAAGGCCACTTGGGTAGCCCATCATAAATGGAGAGGATATGAGGGCGCGTGGCCACCATTAATGGCCCCTCCTAGCACTGCTCCACGTACCCCTCTTGCTCCACGTGGCACCCCATCCGGGGGTTGGAGATCCCTGTTGGCAAGAGCTTGACACCTCTCTGAGATGTCTGAATCTTTAGAGTTGTGTGCTTCCCAGTGTATCTGTTCAATCTCCCTTAATACACCTTCATTTGCCAGGCAGTCCGCCACCCTATTTGCCTCTCTCTTTACATGAGAAGGGGTGATGTTGAGGTTGGCCCTTAGGAGGCCTTTGAAATCCTCTAGCATCCCAGAGAGTCTCCCACTGGGTGATATTTTCTACGGGTTTTCCCCATGGAGGATTTTAGTGATCAGTTGAATGATGATTTGTGAGTCCCCCTCCAAGATGATCTTATGACTGTGTTGGGCGATTTCTACTCAAAGACCTTGCAGTAGGACAATTAGCTCTGCTGCATTATTTGTAGTCTCTCCCAGATATCTCACTGCCAGGATGAGGATTTCTCCTCTAGAGTTCCTAAGTACAGCTCCATAGCCGACTGGTCCTGGGTTTCCTTTGGAAGCCCCATCAAAATTGATCTTTATGAAACCTACCAGAGGAGGGGTCCAAGTGATTGGACTAATGTTTTGGCTCTTAGGTGCTTTAATCACCAGCTTGTTGATCAAGCTGAGTTGCCATCTTTGTAGAGTGCAGTGTTCTTCTGGGTTACATTTCAGATCCTCTGGTTGCCAGGTTTTTCTTCTAACTATTTCCTTGATGAGCGTGGCAATTTTTCCCCAAGTTAGTCCTGGTGTGGACTCCTTGGAGTGGAAGATTCGTTTGTTTCGTTCCTTCCATATTTTCCAGAGAATAAACCCTGGGAGGAGTTTCCAAATATAATTCAGTATGGGGTTGTTGTAAGTGATTGAGTCCCAATTTTCAATCGTGTCTCTGATGTTGCATCTGTTTTGATTGGATCTTCACATTATTTGAGCTCCCGGGTCCCATATCGACTGGCTGTAATGGCACCCGTTGAAAAGATGCTCTTTAGTTTCCTCTTGTTGTTGGCATAAGATGCATATTGAGGGTCCAATGAAGCCTCTTCGCCTGAGATTATCCTAGGTTAGAATTCTATTGTGAACAATTAACCAGAGGAAGGTGGATACCTTAGGCCATAGTGCCTTGTTCCAAACCTTGTTCCAAATGTTTTCCTTTTCCTAATTTTGGTAGTTACCTTGTAGGTAGTAGGCCTCTTTGACTGAAAAGTTACTAGATGTGGAGTGTCCCCATCTAAGGATGTTTGGGCCTTCTCTATTGGGGATTTTCCTGTGACCTGTGTAGTGTTGCCAAGCTTGCAGATTTAAGTTTTCTGGGACCCTTAATTCCTGGCTAGAAGCTTTCCACTTTCGCCACTGCAGTCTTTGTTCTGTGGGTTTCCATAAATATTTTACCTTTAGGGGAATATCTTGATTAAGAGCCTGTTGGAGGGGCCTTAGTTCTACCAGATCATTTAGAGATTTGACTTGCTGCCATGAGTCTTGCCAAAACATGGCACTTTCTCCATTTCGTATCTCCCAAAAAGCATGCTTCTATACCAGGTCTCTGTTTTTCCAGGCTGTGTTCCAAATGTTTGAACCCTGTATTCGGACGTTGTGCCTGATCAATTGCTCGTTCTGCATGGAGGGAGCGTGTTTTTTCTTCCAGATTTGTGTCCATAGGGCATATGGTGTTTTCAGCCATCTCCACCACATTTTGGCTCCCATTATCTGATTGTGCTTCCCTGGATCTTGGAGTCCTAGGCCTCCCATGCTTTTTGGTGCGCAGACCTTGTCCCAGCCTACCAGCGCCCATTTCTTGTTGGGTTGAAGGCCTTGCCAGAGGAAGTTCCACTGGAGGTTCCTTACAACTTTGATAATTTGCTTGGGAGCTACTAGGGTAGTGAAGAGATAAGTGGGTAGGGTTTGTAGGACCAATTTAAGCAGGACCAACCTAGCTGCAATATTTAGTTTTCTGAATGTCCAGTTGTCCATCCTATTCGAGATGGAGAGGAGGAGATTGTCCCAGGAGATGGACTTTGTTGGTGCTCCTGTGAGAGAAATGCCTAGGTAATTGGATGGAAGGGAGCTCTTGGGGATTCCCAGGAGTTTGGAGATATGAAGTTGGACCACAACTGGAGTGTTGAAAAAGAAGCTCATGGATTTGTCTAGGTTAAGCGTCATACCTAAGGCTTCTGTGAAATCGAAGAGGATGGAGTTGAGCTTGTTGGCTTCTTGTGTAGTAGGGGAGTTCATGAGAAGGGTATCATCAACAAATTGATTGTGTGAAGGATCTAGCTTGATGTTGTGCAGGGGCAGGCCTTTGAGAGAACCTTCTAGAACCACTAATTTGATGTAACGTTCTAGGCCTTCCACCATGAGTACAAATAGAAAGGGTGATAAGGGCCCCCCTTGCCTGATACCTCTAGAGGGTGAGAAGGGCCAGGAAGGGACTCCATTTACAAGGATAGAAAAGAAGGCCGAAGAGGTGAGGTTCAAGATCCAGTTTACCCAGTTTTGATCAAAACCAAAAGAATTTAAGGTGGCTCTAAGGTATTGCCAGCTGGCTTTATCAAAAGCTTTTGAGAGATCAAGTTTGATTAGCATACCTAGAGTTTTTTTCGAATTGAGAGAGTGGATGACCTCATGAGCTAAAATAATGTTGTCCATGATTTGTCTTCCTTCTACGTAGCCTGCTTGTTCCTTGGAGATGACATAGGGAAAAATTGGCTTGAGGCGATGGGCCTAAACTGTTTGGGATTTGTGACCCTTTCCTCCTTTGGTATGAGAGTGAGGAAGGTTGCATTAAGAGCCGATAGAACTTGGCCTAACATTTTTTATTCCTCTACAACCTCCCAGACTTCCTTCCTTTCTATGTCCTAACAGTGATGGAAGAAGTCAATGGTGAAGCCATTTGGGCCTGGAGCCTTTCCTGGGTGCATAGATTTTTCTACTTGGTCCACTTCCTCCTGAGTGATATGCCTCATTAGAGCAGTGTTATGTTCAGGGGTCACCAGTGAGGGTATGTGACTAGTTACTCGTGTGATGGCTTCGTTTCTATCCTCCCTAGTTTTCATTAGGAGGTCATTGTAGTACCTGTTGAGCTCTTCTTCTATTTGGGTGTGTTCTCTGATTAGATTGCCCTATCCATTCTCCAGATGGGTAATTTTGTTGATGTGTCGGCAGTGTAGCATGGTTATGTGGAAGAATTTTGTGTTCTTTTCCCCCTCTTTGAGCCATTGTACCCTGGACTTCTGCCTCCATAAGATTTCCTCTTTCTTTATTCTTTCTTCCAATTGTTCTTGTAGCTTCTCCTCCTCTTCCATAAGTTCAATAGTTCGAGTCCCTGAGATGAAAATTATTTGTATCTCAATCAGATTGTTCTCTATTTTCTGCATGCTTTGGAATATATTGCCGAAGGTGTTTCTATTCCAGTGCTTTAGAAATTTCTTGAAGTTTTTGAGCCTTTGCTAGAATCTGTACATGCTTATGCCATGATTTATTTCTGCTTGAGCCCACCAAGTTTTTGCAAGTTGTTGGAAATCTGGGTGTGTGAGATAGAATTTCTCAAACCAGAATGGTTTAAATTTAGGTGCCTCCTCTATTTCCATATGGAGGGCTATTGGCCAGTGGTCCGATCTAGCTTTAGGGAGAATAATACTTTCCATGCAGAGGTCTTTTTCAATCAATTCCTCTGCCACAAGGAAGTGGTCCAGTCGACAGGCTACATGTTGGTTTCCTGACCTGCGGTTGGACCAAGTGAAAGTGCCATTGTTGTTCTCTATGTCTACTAACTTTATATGCTCAAGAAGGGTTTTGAACATACCACTATCTTGTTCAAGCCTTCTATTCCCACTGGTTTTCTCCTCCAGCAACACAATCATGTTGAATTCGCCTCCTATGATCTAGTTAGGTGTGGTTTCAAATGATTTGATAAGGGCTAGTCGTTCCATAAATTTATTTTTTTCCTGTTGACTTTGGGGTCCATAAACGTTGGTGATGGTTCCCTCCTGATTCGATCCTATGACTTCAAAGTGGACTCTTATGGTGCCTATTGTGGAAAAAGGTCTGTTAAGAATAGTGTTGCTCGGGTTCCAAAGTATGGCCAGACCCCCTGAAGCTCCTGACGAGTCTGTTTGAATAAAGTCACATCCCTTCCATATGCGTTGGAAGATGGTTTCAGCCTTTGTCCCCGCACATTTCGTTTCTTGTAACAATATAATATATGGGTTTTCAGCTTTGATGCAGTCTCTGAGGATCCTCTGTTTGGATCTACCATTGAGTCCTCTAATGTTCCAAGTGATGATATTCATCATTATGAGGGTGGGTTTGGATGGAGGTATCCCTCCGAGAGCTTATGAATCTGACCTGAGTTGATCATGAGGCTGCCATCTTCCTTGATTAATTGATATACTAGTTTTCTCCCCCTTCTTTTGTTCTCTTGCGGTATTTTTTTTTAGCATGATCCTGATTTTGTGGCTATGCCTAAGCGTGTCGTGGATCCCACGGTTGAATCTAGAAAGACCTTGTGTACCTTTCGGAGTTGCTCTTCAGGGAGGGCTTGCAGATCCTTCTGATTGAGGGCTTCCTCAAGTTTCTCAAGGTCAATAACTACTAAATCTCGAGCGTCCATCTGCATTAGGATGTCGTCGTCTCCATCTCCTTTCTCGTCTAGGTGGATTTCCTTATTTGGGCCAGAGGAGGAAAGTGTTTGGTTCTGTTCTTTGCCCTTTTGCAAACCTTCATGTGGATCTTGGATTTCCTCATCTTATGGTAGTTGGTTCAGTATCTTGTAGGCATTCTTGGTCAAGATCTTGGGCTTGGGGTCGGGTATTTTCCTTCTAGGAGGATTTCTCTTCCTGGTCAGGACCGTGGTGAAGCCATCATTTTACAGGGTATCGCTAGATTTGGAAGCATTCTTATTCAGTGGGTAGTCTCTGAATAGGTGGCCATGTTCATGACATTTTCTGCACTGAAAAGGGATGTGTTCATAGTCTAGAGTTTGTGTCCAGTCTTCATCCTGATACTCCAGCATTACTGCCCCTGGTAGAGCCTTAGATATATTCATATAAACACATATTCAGGCGTATGAGGTGTATTTCATTTTCTTTGTGGCTTCTGAGGCTTTAACATATTGACCTATTGTATTACCTATTCCCATGAGAATCTCCTCCAACCAGAACTCCTGTGGCAGGGAGTAGAGGCGGATCCAGACAGGTGCCATTATGAAGTCCTCCTTATCTGGGCTGAAGCGTTCTGTCCAAAATCTTAAGAAAATCCCTGTCGATTTGTAGAAATATGGGTCGTTCTCAAAGATTCAATCTTTGTCTTCTAGGTTGTATAGTATGATTCTGAAGAAGCCTTTGGAGCTGAGCTGAACTTCATAGTCACCCTTAGGGCTCCACCAATGTTTAATCCATTTGTTCAGATCCCTTTCAGATGGCCAAAGTCCAAAAACTTTGCCGATGAGGGCATGTTCTTGCATAAATTGGGTGTGTTCCCCCACTCTTATTGAGCTTATGATGTATCTCAGGGGTTTTTCCATTTGCGGGATGCATTTTCTGGAATCCCATCCGTGAGGTGCTTTTGGATGGGACGTGCTGGCCTCTATCTCCATTTCCTTACTGAATCCATGTTCTCTGGTGAGGAGTTGTTCGTGTATCTGTTGTGGCAGCTCAAACGACGGTCATTTTTCCCTTGTTCCTGATCTATCATTAGCCATGATATTGTTGTACGAGGGGGGGTTCCCTCCCTCTTCTGCGTTCATATTGACGGGTCAGAGAAGGTAGATGTATGTGCTTGATCTTTGTAGGTGGTTTGTTGCAGCGGATCCTGGTTCAGTCATGCAGTGGCTCACATAGGCGTAGAGCTAGGGTTTCCTCCCGACTCATTAAACTATTACACCTTCATCAGATTTACTTTGGTTATTATTTTTTTTAAATATGTATATATTTTTTAAGATTATTGTTTTTTTTGGAAATTTTAAATTTTTTTTCAATTTTTTTTTTGACCCTTTTTTTAATGTTTTTTTTATTTTATATAATTTGGGTTTTGAATATATTTTTTTGAATGTGTTTTTTGCTTCATTTAAAAAAAAAATTTGTGAAGATTTTGTCCTTTCTATTTATTTATTTTTCAATGTAAATTTAAGAAGAAAAAAAAATGTTAGTAAATAAATTTTTAAGTGACCATTTTGTATCCAATTTTGGGTTTTTTTTTGCATAGGGATCTATTGTCAAAACCACGATTTCAATTAGGTTGAAATGAGCCATAATTTTAACATTTAGAAAAAACTTTTTGCTTTAGTTTTCGTCACTTTTTTATTTAGGTGTTAATTTTAAGGTTTTTCTAAGATATTGTATGAGTTTTGAATGTCATGCTTGAAAAATGTTGTAATTTTGACCCCATTTGAAAAAATGGTGCTACCGGTAGCACCACGTTTTTATTTGGGATTGATTTTCATGTTTTTAATGAAAAAATATGTGTTTTTTGGGCTAGAGTTCTCGTTTTGAGGTCACAGTTCTCATTAAGTTGGTAATACTGTTTGATATTTTTTGATGAACCATAGGTTGAAATCATTACAGAATATCAACAACAGAACAAACGAACAATCAAAGATTTACTCTCATGTTACCATGCCGAAGAGGAAGCAACAAATTATGATCCCCGCAACATTCAGATCACAGGGATTGAAGGAGAGAGAGAGGTGGAAGGTCCATCTCTGGATTCAGATGCATTTTCTACACCAATCAAAGTTAATAAAGTCAAAATTGGGACGAATGAAAATCCTAAAATGGAAAGTATTGGAGACTATTTGGATGAGCAAACATTAGAAAGAATAACAGAGTTACTGCGCGAATACATTGACATGTTTCCAACAACCTTTACAGATATGAAATGCATAGTAGGGGAGATAGGTGATATGAAGATACCCCTCAAACCTAAGGCTAGACATGTCAGACATAGACCTTATAGACTGAATCCAATGTATAAGCATAAATTGACCGAATGTTGGAAGTTGGCACTATAGAACTGGTAGAGGAATCTGAATGGATTAGTCCCATGGTAATCCAGAAAAGAAGAAAGGAGGGATAAGGATTTGTGTAGATTTGAGGAAAATCAATGATGCTTTCTTACATGACCCTTTCCCTACCCCTTTTACAGATGAGGTCTTGGGGAATGTGGGAAGCCAAGAAGCATATTCATTCACAGATGGATTCTCAGGATACCATCAAATTAAAATATATCCAAAGGATAGGTATAAGACTACTTTTTCCATGGAATGGGGATCCTACCAATATACAGTCATTCCCTTTGTACTGAAGAATGCACCAGCTATCTTTTCAAGTGTAGTCATAGTTGTTTTTAAAGAATTCATACATCAATTTCTAGAAGTATAATTGGATGATTGGACTGTGTATAGTCTTTTGAAGGACCATGTAGAAGTGTTAAGACTAATGTTGGAAAGATGCGCATTTCCAGATATCATTAAACATCAAGACATGCATTTTTGGTACACCTTTTGGGATATTGTTGGGACATATAGTATGTAAACAAGGTTTACTGGTTGACCCTTCTAATATTGCAGTCATTGTGAATTTACCACCACCAAAGTCAGTGCGTTAGTTAAGAGCAACACTGGGACATGCATGCTACTACATGAATTTTATAAAGGGGTATGTGTAGATTACTACACCAATGGAAAAATTGTTAAAGAAGGACACCATATTTATTTGGAATGAGGACTATCAGCAAGGATTGGACACTCTAAAGGAAAAGATGGTGGCAACACCTATATTAGTATTTCCATATTGGGAAAAGACATTTCATGTGCGCGTAGATGCATCAGCAATAGCACTTGGAGCAATTTTGGCACAGCCAAAAGCAGGGGACTTAAACCATCCTATAGCCTTTGCAAGTGGGAAGTTGTCAGAATCGGAGCAGAACTACAACACCACAGAAAGAGAAGGCTTAGCCATGGTATATGCACTTCAGAAATTTAGGCATTATTTACTGGGTAAAAACTTTAAAATGTTCACAGATCATTCTTCCCTCAAGTATCTAGTCAACAAACCAGGGTTGGGGGGGGAGGATCTATAGATGGTTGTTATTATTCCAAGAATTCGATTTTGAAGTAATAGTAAAACAAGGGAAGTTGAATGTAGGACATGATCACTTATCAAGGGTAACCAATGGAGAAGAACCTACTAACTTGGAAGACAACTTCCCTGATGCACAGTTATTTTCAGTACAGGTAGTTGATGAATACTTTGTTGACATTATTGAATACTTAAGTACAAGAGTTGTGACACAGGACTTTAGCACTGCGTAGAAGAAAAACCCGGTAGTCGGAGCTGCAGACTATCAACTCATTGTAGGTCATTTCTACACAGATGGACGCAGATAGAATTTTGAGAAGGTGTGTATTGGAACATGAACGGACCAGGGTTTTAGCATAATCTCATGAAGGTATAGCTGGAGGACACTATGTAGGAAAAGATACCGCGCAGAAAATATTGCGCGCAGGATTATGGTGGCCAACAGTTCATAAAGATGCCAATGAATATTGCCAAAACTGTGATGTCTGTCAGAGGGGTGTCCAAACCAACAGAAGGGATGAGATGCCACTAATACCACAAGTAACTCTGTAGGTATTTGAAAAATGGGCCATAGATTTTGTTGGACCTATTAATCCACCATTGAAAAGTTCAGGAGCGAGATATATCATTATTTCAACTGAATACTTAACAAAATGGGCAGAAGAAGCACAAATCAAAGATTGTAGCGCAGAGACAACGACACACTTCTTATTTGAGCAAGTGATCACCAGATTTGGATGTCCCGGGATTTTGATGAGTGACCAAGGCACTCATTTTATTAATAATACCATCAGGGCTATGACTGAGGAGTTTGAAGTCTATCACCATAAGAGTACACCATATCATCCTCAGGACAATGGGTTAGTATAAGCTTTCAATAAGATTTTGTAAAATGCATTGAATAAGATATGCAATGTTAACAGGGATGATTGGGACTTGAAAGTACCAACAGTACTCTTGGCATATAGGACTACATGCAAGAAGTTGACAACAAATACACCATTCACATTGGTGTATGGATAGGAAGCAGTCATGCCATTAGAATTTCTGGTACCCAGTATGCGCACAACAGAAATCACCAACATGATAGAAAGAGGCGTGGTACAGGAGAGGTTAAGTCAATTAATGGAAATGGAAGAGGATAGGATTCTGGTAGGATTTCACCAGGAAGTACAGAAATCAAGGGACAAAGATTAGCATGATAGACATATTAAAAAGGAGAGGTTTAAGGAGGGAGACCTATTTCTTCTCTATGACAACAAATGTTTGCAACACCCTGGTAATTTTAGAATGCATTGGCTAGGGATATGTGCATCTAAAGGACTTGGGAGGAACAAAACTGAAAGGAATGGTCAAAGGTAGTCGACTGAAACTTTACAGGGACAGTTGACCTACTAACTTTTAAAAAGTTACAGCGTAGTAAGAAAGTCATGTATATAGTATACTATAGTAGATACTAGGAAAGAGAACTGATAAAAAGAAATAAAAAGTAGAAAAATAAGAAAAAGGAATACAAAAATAGAAAAAAAAAAACACAAAAAGAGGCAGAATTTGGTTGAAAAACAAGAAAGTGGGAAAAAAATTGTGCGCAGCAATTACTGCGACAACATAGAAAGACAGTACGCAGGAAAAATTGGACTCGATGCAAATGCATGGAAAAAGTGAAAAACAATTATGATTGGGTCTATGAAGTGCGGAAATCATGCATTAGTTCGACACTTAGTGATTTTTTAGCATAGAGAAAGATACAAGTGCATGCCCTAGATATAATTGTGCGAATAAAAGAGAGAGGGTTCGAATTGGATAAAAAATGACACCACCAAAGTTTGGCACCCCAGGACAGTATGTATGGGTTACCCAACAGGGCCAAAGGAGGAAGGAAAGGATGAGGGAGCTCAAGAACATCGTCAAGCTAGAAGATGTCACTACTTCTGAAACAGATTCAATCAGCCCGAGACAGGTTGAGGAGGAAACATCAACAACAACACAAGGGGAAGTATGGCAGAGTTTTGGGACCTGAAATGATATTCCAAACCCTAATCCTGAAACACCAGCTAAACCTAATGAAATGACAGGTCAGCAACAGGGCCGTGATGAAGAGGAGGTGTTGGTCGAGGACATCACCAACCAGCAGGACTCCAAAGGGGAACAAGATGACACAGAAATAGCAGAGGCAGGACCATCTGTTATCGGGTAGAAAAGAAAGGCACAGGACGCCACAGACATTACACTTCCCTACCTCCCAAACGCAGTGGTCATTGTGGATGACATGCTCAGAAAAGTACTGAAACTTAGGTACTTGGACCACAATATGCGCGATGCAACCAAATTTCCAGATTTGGCCGAGAAATCCTACCTAGCAAACACAAGGAAAATTGGACCCCTATGCAAACTAATAATGGAGCCCGCGCAATGGATAACATGGCTTTACAACTCTGGGATAATGAACCTCCTGGACATACCGCATTTTGGGCGCGGTAAAAATGTTGGGCTTTGCATCAAATAGTTGCTAGCTCGAGTACATGGTGGCATCCTTTGGATGGATTGGACGATACAACTAGATGTGGTGTTGATCACAAAAATTACGGGATTACCTACAGTAGGTGCACATCCAGAGGAGTACTTGGAAAACAAGGTGCATGAGAAGGAGATTGTTGAGCTCGTAAAAGAACAATTTAGCACCAGTAGGGGAAACAGGGGCATTGTGCTTAATGATATCAATGACAATGTGAAAAGGTTTGCCAGCAAGCTCATGTCTTGAAAGCTGTTGAGGAAGTGTAGGAAATAATAGGCTCTAGCAGGAGTCATCATTGTAGCCGCGCAGTGTGCGAAGGGAGTAATGTTGAGTTGGGTGTCGTACCTCCTAAACCAGTTTTTGATTGACTATAGAGATGCGCAGGATAATAGAACTGAGTTCCATTATTCTTGGATCATAATTCTCATAGATTTGGTAGGATGGAAGGAGCCAAAGTTTTTATCCTTTCTGGATGGGAAAGGAAAGTGTTATACGTCCAGATATGATTCCCTATGGCGGGCCAAGGAATATAAAAATCAGTAGGAAAATAACATAGTATTTGAGATGTTGCTAGAAGAGATACAACAACGCACAACCAATGTGTGGCGCATTCCTATGGGGGTGGTCCAGGAAATTGAAGGGATATCTAGGTTTAAGGAATCCAGGCACCACATGTGGATCCAGGCCATAAGGGATCCAAAGAAGGCATGGCTGGAGATGCAATATTGCATCACAAGGGAAGAGATTGACTGGATAATCAAAGACTAGCCAGTGCAATGGAAGATGCTAGTAGAAAAACCAACAACAAAGCCAACCGCAACACAAACCACCAACCACAAGGGGCAGGATGAAGTAGGTCCCTCGGCAAAAATAAACAACCCAGCTGATAACACTAGAAAGGCTGCAGCACGTACCCAGGTGTCGGGAAGTAGCACAGTGCCAAAAATACCAAGGTGGAAAGCAACAGTGACCAGGACAGACACTCAGTAGGATGCCAAAAAGGGGGACACATCTAAGGCTGGCGAGGAAAGGGTACAGATCACAACAAGTGGGGCACAACCCTCATAGAAAAAAAGGAAGACAGCGTAAGTAGAGGAGGCACACAAAAAGATGAAGTGTACCAAGGAAGACCCGGTCATCAACTTGACAGAGGATGATGTTGAGTTTGTCACAGACAAGGTCCAAGACCAGGGGGAAGAGGTGGTTCGCATTACAGAGGCACAAAGAGAAAATATTATGGCCAAAATCATAGAATTCCATGAAACTCTACAACAATTACATAGTCATGTAGTACCATAGGCCACAACGTAGCAACATGAAAATACATAGCGACCCCCTACACAGAAAGAAGGAGATGAGACAGTTCAGCTAGTAGTA
>ML777390.1:0-49840 GCA_009831015.1 Picea engelmannii | reverse complement strand
CAATTTAGAAACTGTTCTTTTTTACATTTCGACCAGTCATCTTTCGAGGATATTTCCAAGCTAACCAGGGCGAATTTCAAAAAAACAAATATTTTTTTGCTCAGCATGGACCAAGTAAAAATAACCTCTTTCATTTTTTCTACAAGTGTCATAGATTGTGAGATTAGAATACTTCTTTGGGGCCTATTTTCAGGATTTTGTTTGCCACCTGTTTTACACATCTTTTTAAAATGCAGATCCCGAACAGATGGAGAAGAATTTAAAAAAACAGAAATAATTTTTTGCTCAAAACAAGTTGATAAACAAAAACCTCCTCCAGTTTTCACACAGCTGTCAAGATCCAGGAGATATGAGCTCATGATTGCAGCCCTATTTTTCAGCAGTCAGGTCCATTTTTCATGGCAAACAATTCAAAATTTCAGACTAGCTCTTTCTATTTTGAAGCAGGTGGTTGGATTTGACCTCCTAAGCTTGGGGAAGATTCTTTCTTATATATTTGAGTATTTTGAATGTACAAGGGAGTTGGTCAGATTAGAGAGGAAACATTTTTGTGCATTGTAATTTTTTCCAAGTGAATGGATGGAATAACAAGTGATTTGATGGAATTATTGTGTCAAAATTTTGGTGGCTTTGTGCTCCTTTTATTTGTAATTTATTTTATTGTGTTGACATCCCTTTAATGTGTATCTTCTTGCTTGGTAAAAACAAATTTTTGATTCAGAATTCATCTTAATGATGCTCTGTTTCAGTTTTGCCAAGTTATTAATGTTTTTAGCTTAAAGAAAACACTTTAGAATTCATCCTTGGTTTGATGCTCCAATGTGTTTTCTTTCAACCCTTTCACATTCACCTTTTGCAACAAATTGATCTGAATTTTCCACCAAAATCTGTCTACCTCGCTCCTGTGAAAAAACTCTTTGTTTCCCATCATCTCACTGGACAAAAAATTGTTTTTGACATGACTCCATGCCCAATGGATCTATCTCTTTTATAATCAACAGACCTATAAAAAAAATCAACCTTGTTGAGCTTATTACCTAGCCTAATATCTTATTTGTCGAGTAATCTAAGTGAGAGAGCCCTCTCCAAGGCCAGAAGGGATAGATTATGACCTAGAAGTGGTTTCTGGTTACCTCTGTATATTTCTTTATCAACTTTAGAAATTACAGAGTGATAACATTTTTGGCGACCATACTAGGGAATGCTCCTCAGAAAAGTGTATCAAGTTCCAGATCTGATCGTTGATGGTGGATAGTGATCAGGAACATGAAGGATGAAATATTCACCTGGCGACTCCAAACAGAGTTTTAAATTATTCGGGGAGACTCCACTGGCAGCCGAATCCAGAAATCAAGATGAGTTCAAGAATAGAATGCAGGTATGCTCCTATGGACAGATTTGGTATTCCTAGTTTTCCAAACCCTATGCCCCATGTTAATTGGTTGAATTATCTTCCATTATTCAAAGATAAAAAAGGAGAGGATGTTGTTATGCATTTGTTCAAATTTCATTTGCATATACGCAAGCTTGGGTTTAAGTTTCCTGAAGACTGTTTAATGAAAATGTTCATGGCAACCTTAGAAGACAAAGCTAGATATTGGTATGAAGGTTTTCCATCTGCACGTTGTGTTCTCTTAAATATTTTCATGCAGTCTTTTATGAGCATTTTAAGGAATTTTGTCTTCCCTTGTCTCGGGATGAAAAATGTTGTGCATATTTTGAAGATTTCTTCCAATATCTAGTAAATATGTATGGTGATGAAGAAAATACAGATGATGATATTAAAGAATCTCTGTGTGAATTTTCATCTCAATGGAAAGAACAAAGAATAGAAGGGGGTTGTTTCCATGATTTTCAAGTGGATTTCCACCAAGCAACAATTTTTGCAGCTGAAGATGAAACTGATCAGATTGTCAAGGATCAATAGGGGGGGAATAGTGAAGAGGAAGGGGTTGTTTTGGAACCTCTTGCACATGAAGAATTTCCTCCATTTTCAATAGAGGAAGAGTGGATTGAAAGAGAGCAAGTTGTTTCAGATCCCATGGATGACAACATCAACATTGTAGTTCTTTCAATGGTAGAAGATCAGATTGAAGAACAATTTCTTTTTACTAATCAACAAGTGAAGGTAATTGAGCATATTATTAAACATGCATTTGTTGATTTACAGCAGTCTCATGAACAGAAAGTAGAATTCAGTTGCCATAATAATCAGGAAAATTCTCAGACATTAGTTTCTTCCTTGATTGTTGATAAAACAAGACAACATACTATTGAAAGCCATGTTTCTTCATTCAAATTTGATGAAATTTTGCAGCAGTCACGCTTTTCTTTTAGCACACAAGATACATATGACAATAGTCATTTCAGCTGTCCTCTATTTCTTGATCAGGATCCTAATTCTAAGTTGGTTTGTATTGAGACTCCTGAGAATCCTCATTCATCCATTGAGTTAGAAAGTAATGAGAAGCAAGTTTGTTTCCCATAACTTAATGATCAACTTGTTCTGCAAATTTTAAATCAGCAAGGAAAAGAAGAATTAAATAGTCAAATACCTTATTCTTCATCTAATGAAAGACAGATTTTAGATCCTTTTAATCATTCTTATTCTCAATAACGTGAGAATGCATCCCAAGATAGTCAAATCGAAAAAGTATCTAATGTAGAGTTGCATCTTAATGTGCATATTATGAAAGGATGTGTTAACAATGATCTTGTTCAAATAGTTGTTGATTCAGATTTGCTTGAAGAAAAACGTATGCATGAAGTTTCAGATTGGGAGGATGATAGGCCAACCATTGTCATTCAATTGGAGGACAGTCCTAAAAAAGAGCAGACAGTGATTACAAATGATGCTTACCTTTCTCCTCTTACTGATTCACAAGAGGTAATATTTCATGATTTTCAAGACCCTTTGGGCAGTCTTGTTGTGGTGAAGGTGAACGTCCTTTTGTTACTTAGCATAAGTATTGGTTTCAGTTTCCGTTATGAGTTTCCTGTATACACATCATTATGTCTGCTTACAGAGGAGGTAAGAAGAATTTTAGTGAATGGCCATCTCCTTTTTTGGCTTCATTCGAATTTCGTATCATTTGAGTGAGTTGTTATGGATCAGTTAGAATAGGTAGCAGTATGAAAATAAGCTCAGCTCTTTGAGCATTCCTTTCAGCAATTTTTTCAGTCTCAATTTCATATTATAGTACAGTTTCTAGTTTAGTGTGCATTTCAAATTTCATTTTTCAATTGATTTGGTTTCAATTGAGGATCAGAACGGGTACAAGTTGCAGAAGAAATTTTTGGAATTAGTCCAATGGATAAGGTATTGGTCTACATATTCAGATATATTTGTTTCTTGACACCTCCTAGGGAGTTTTCATCCCCCATTGGAGCCTATGTTAGGGTCCTATAAATTATAGGAAGTCTGATTATTCAGTTCCTATATGGTGTTGCTCTCATGAAAGCTCTTGGCTTGCATGGTTTCCTTGGATGACTTTGCCCCTCCATCCATTTTTTCCCAATCCTTCATTCATTGTTGCGCCACTCACTCCCATGTCCATTCATCTTGTCAACATCTTACCCACCAATCATTCCTGCACAAAATTAATGTTAGACAAGCTTAGGGTAAATGAAAAACAATAAGTTAATAAGTATTAGTGAACATTGTTTAGGATTAATAATTAGTAAATTAGGTTAGTAGGTTAGTAATTAGATTAGGGTAATAAGTAATAGTTTTAATAATAAATAAGTAATTCTTTTTATTAAATAATTAATTAATTTTGAATAATGTTAATAATAAATTAAAGAATTAAAATTAAAAATTAAAAATTAAATAAACATTAGTGTAATACAAAAACATTATAAATAAAACAAAAACAAAACATTAAAAATTATTATTATTAAAACAAAGTTTAATTAAATAAAAAACTATATAAAAAAACAAAAATACATATAAAAAAAAAGGACAAAACACATAAAAACTAAATAATAAAAAGATTAAAAAATAAAAATAAAACAATAAAAAATGAAACATTAAAAATAAAACAACAAACAAAAATTAAAATGTAAAACAAAATAAAACAAAAAACAAAAATCAAATAAAAACAAAAACATTAAAACTTACCTCTCGTACTCCATATACCCCATCCCAATGCAAGTAATCAATGGCCATAAATTATTTCGGACTCCCCCTTGTCATACGAACTTTAATTGAGGGGGGGAGAGGGGTCTGAAAAGTGGTTTTGACTCCTGCTACTTATCACCTCCCCATAATTTTGGACCCCCCCCCCTCCTAAACCACTTACCATCTTACCCCCCCTCGGAAAACTACTTTCCCCCAATTTAGAAACCATTTTTTTTTTCATTTTAACCAGTCATCTTCTGAGGATATTTCCAAGCTAACCAAGGAGAATTTCAAAAAACTGAAAGAGGTTTTTCTCAGCATGGACCACAAAAAAATAACCTCTTTCAGTTTTTCTACAAGTGTCAAAGATTGTGATATTCAAAGACTTCTTTGGGGCCTATTTTTAGGATTTTGTTTGCCACTTGTTTTACACATCTTTTTCAAACATAGATCCCAAACAGATGGAGAAGAATTTCAAAAAAATGAAAGAGGTTTTTGTTTAGAACAAGATGATATAAAAAAACATCCTTTAGTGTTTCACATAGCTATCAAGATCTAGGATATATGAGCTCGTGATTGCAGCCCTATTTTTCAGCAGTCTGGTCCATTTTTCATGGAAGACAGTTCAAAATTTCAGTGTAGCTCTTTCTATTTTGAGGCAGGTGGTTTGATTTGACCTCCTGAGATTGGGGAATATTCTTGCTTATACATTTGAGCATTTTGAATGTAAAAGGGAGTTGGTCATATTAGAGAGGAAACATTTGTGTGCATTGTAATTTTTTCCAAGTGAATGGATGGAATAACAAGTGATTTGCAGGAATTCTTGTGTCAGAATTTTGGTGGCTTTGTGCTCCTTTGATTTGTAATTTATATTACTTGTTTACATCCCTTTAATGTGTATCTTCTTGCTTGGTAAAAGCATATTTTTGATCTAGAATTCATCTTAATGGTGGTTTGTTTTAGTTTTTCCAAGTTATTAATGTTTGCATCTTAAAGCAATCACTTTAGAATTCATCCTTCGTTTGATGCTCTAATGTATTGTCTTTCACCCCTTTTGCATTCACCTTCTGCAACAACTTGATATGAATTTTCCACCAAAATCTTCATACCTCGCTCCTGTGAAAAAATCTTTGTTTCCCATCATATCACTGGATAGAAAATTGTTTTTGACATTACTCCATGCCCAATGGATCTGTCTCTTTTCTAATCAACAAACCTATAAAAAAAAAAAAACCTTGTTGAGATTGTTACCTAGCCTAATATCTTATTTGTCGAGTAATCTAAGTGAGAGATCTCTCTCCAAGGCCATAAGGGCTAGATTCTGACCTAGAAGTGGTTTGTGGTTACCTCTGTCTATTTATTTCTGAGCCTTAGAAATTACAGAGTGCTAACATGGTGCAGAAGGAAATGTGTGACTAGTTAACACTAGTACATTTGGTGTGGATGGAAGCAATGTGTGACTAGTTAACACTAGTACATTTGGTTTGGATGGAAGCATGGACTAGTGTGTAAATACTACCTTCCAAGAGTCATTCTATTGAAGCATGGACTGGTACATGCGACGACAGAGAAGACTGGTGCGACTACTTGGAGCATAAAACTCGAAGAGATAAGATTTTGAATAAGATAATGAGTAAAATATATATAATGAAAAATGTTTTTACAATGGATGAATATTACAATGATGGGAGCCCATTATATGATGGCCCCTATGACTTTTATGGAGATTCATGACCCTTGGTCATGACTTTTAGTTTATTTTTTAAATTATAATGTATTATTTATTTTGTATTTATTATCTCATTTATTATTATTTTATATATAACATTGCCCTTCCCTTAAAATTTTCTTTTGTCCTCAAAGCAATGGTAACAAAGGGTTTAACTGGCAAAAGTGCTCTAACTCCCATGCAGCGTCTTCTTCCAGTAGATTTTTCCATTTAATCATATATTCCTTGATTACTCGAGAGCGTATTCTCTTTTCCTGGGTGGCGATAATGGCTTTGATCTCTAAAATGATTCTTCCTTCCTCATCCAACATAGGAAGTATGTTTTTTTCCTTTTGTTGTTTCCCCAAAAATTTCTTTAGACATGATACATGAAAGATGTTGTGGATACAACTTTTATCTGGTAAATCCAACTGGTAAGCTACGTGACTAATTTTTCTATTTATTTAATATGGTCCATAAAATTTTGGAGCCAATTTATTCTTCCCATGTTGTTTGAGGGATAATTGTTTGTAAGGTTGAAGTATTACAAATACCCAATCTCCTACTTTGAACTCTCTTTCTGTTTGGTTTTGGTCAGCTTGTTGCTTCATTTAGTTCCTTCCAACTGTTAAGTTTTCTTTGAGTAAATGAACGATTCTTTTAGTTTCGTCTAAATGGTATTTTACTAATGCAACTTTTATGTGGTTGGTGGCCAACTCCTTCCATGATGGAGGTTTGTAACCATAAAGAGCTTGGAAGGGTATCATTTTATCTTATGTGTGATAAGTGGAATTATACCACCACTCAGCAAGGTGCAACCATTAAAACCATTTATTTATTTTGTCGAAGATAAAACAACGGAGATAGATTTCTAAACATTTATTGACGACTTATGTTTGACCATATGTTTGAGGGTGGTAATAGGAGCTCATATTGAGAGAGGTTATGATCTGTTTGAAAAATTCTCTCCAAAAATTCCCTTTAAATTTGGCATCTCTATCGCTGATGATAACCTTAGGGAACCCATGTAGTTTGTAAATATTTTTACAGAATATTTCATCCATTTGTTTTGTTAAGTCTTTTTTCCTTACTCCAATAAAGTGTGCATACTTAGTTAGTATGTCTACTACTACTAATATTTTATCTTTTTCATCGGATATGGGTAGTCCTTCAATGAAATCCATTGAAATTTCTTCCCATTTTTTGTTGGGAATGTGTAACGGATGGAGTAACCCGGGGGTCGACACGGGATGGTGGGAAGGGTTGCGGTGAGGGAGAAGGATGTGTGGGGTGTGTAAAATGACTCTGATACGGGGAGCAACCAGCTATGATACCAATGGAGTGTAAAACTCGAAGAGATAAGATTTTGAATAAGATAATGAGTAAAATATATATAATGAAAAATGTTTTTACAATGGATGAATATTACAATGATAGGAGCCCATTATATAATGGCCCCTATGACTTTTATGGAGAGTCATGACCTTTGGTATGACTTTTAGTTTATTGTTTAAATTATAATTTATTATTTATTTTGTATTTATTATCTCATTTATTATTATTTTATATATAACACTATTGCCAAGAAGTCAGGACTGGTATGCAAACTTGAAATCGTATGGTTTTTTATTTGTTTATTGAAATGAGCGGGATAGTTCTTCTTTGAAATATTTGTATGAATTTCACATTTGGCATACAATAGAATTTTTTACATAAAGACTTCCCATCTATTTAATATAAATTGATCAAGTACCATCAATAAGGCATGTGAAGCACATGTGAAGGAGCTTGAGAGAGAACATTAGATTAATTATTTGATTGTGAATGTATAAAACAATACCTGTAATTCTTTTTATAAGAGTTTCCAAGGAATATAATATCATTCATGTCTAATTAAGGGACATATTGGAGCACAGTTTAGAGTTGTAAAAGGGTTTATCCCTCATTTTCATTGCGTTGAGACGCATTTTGTTTGTACTTGGGAATTAATAAAGAGATACTTATTGGTGGTAGTTGAGTCTCGATTTTTTCGGACAGTTGTTTTCGTCCTAAGGTGAAGTGGGACACCTTATGTTATTTTTTAGTACTCTCTCTCTCTCTCTCTCTCTCTCTCTCTCTCTCTCTCTCTCTCTCTCTCTCTCTCTCTCTCTTATTCTCCAATGGTGACAAGCAATATTTTGTTACCTAAAATTCTTGGCACACATTATTTTTATTGGAGAAAACACATGCAACCCATATGTATCACTAAAGATGTATGGGAACTTGTAATTGATGGATATGGTATGCCTCCCGATGAATAATTTAAAGCATTGAATGCTAATGAAAAACAATCTTTAAAGGAACTTATAAAGAAGGATAATGAAGCACTTTCTCTTATAGGGAGCGCAGTTGAAGAATCTATATTTCCAAGAATCAATGTTGTATAATCATCTAAGAAAGCATGGGATGTCTTAAAGAATACATATGAAGGTGTGGTTGTAGCCAAATTGTAACATTAAGGAAGAATTTTGAAAATGAAAATATGCATAGTAATGAATCCATTCATGATTACAACACAAAAATGCAAGACTTGTTAATCAGATGAGGTCATTAGGTGAATATATTCCAGAAAAAAGACTACTTGAGAAAATTTTAAGAAGTTTTTTTCCCAAATTTAAGATGATCACCATTACTGTTATAGTCTCCAAATATTTAAACACAATGAAAAATGATGAATTGTGTGGTTTTTTTCCTAAATGTTAAAAAAAGTAATCCAACTAAGGAAATGGAACATGTTTTTTCCATAAGGCATAGAGAAAGAGGAAGAAGCAGGGGTCATACAAAAATTGCAAGTCACACTCTCACTTATGCTCTCTCTGAACAACTAATGTCTTCTCTGGATAGCGTGACAACTAATCACTCTAATACCAAATGAAGAATTATACCAGCAATAATGGAGAAAATATATTAAACAATAATGAGCTAATGGAGCAAATATATTAAACAATAATGCACACCCAACTTAAACTTTCTCATTACCAAAGTATATATTTATACATGAGAAGAGATGTCTCAGAAAGTTGTCATCTATTATAATCTCTCAACAATCACTCCTTAATTCACTCAACAAATCTGATCTCAATCTCACAAATATATCCTCGCAATCGCATTAATCTCTCTATGAGATATGATTACCTAAACAATAATTAAATCTAGAACATACAAATGAACTAGTATTCCAACAATTTGTGCGTGGTTTTGCAAATGTTGAGAGAATAATGGTTGTATGTTAAACTCAACCAATGTGACTTCTATCAAAAAAAAAAAATAGTGTTTGGGTCACACTATCTTATGTGAAGGATTATTAGTGGATCCATAAAAGATCAAGGCCATAATCAATTGGTCCACTATAAGAAATGTAATAGATGTAAGATCCTTTATGGGCCTAAATAGTTATTATTGAAGGTTTATAGAGGGATTTCCCATAATTACTTATCCCAACACTTCCTTGCAGAAGAAAAGGAATATATTTGAATGGTCCCAAATATGTGAGGAAATATTTTTGCAGTTAAAAAAGCTTCTCACAAGTGCTTGAATTCCAAAAAATGTGGACCTAGATAAAGATTTTGTAATGTGCATGAATACCTAAATTGAAGGAATTGGTAGAGTTATCATGCAAGATAACCATGTAATGTGCTATGATTCATGAAATTTAAAGGAACATGAGAAACAATGTGTTATCCATGAATTGGAACTTGTTATGGTAGTGCATGCATTGAATATGTGAAGGCACTACTTGATGGGAAAAAGGTTGTAGCTTACAATCAATCATAATGACTTGAAATATTTATTTAGGAAACCAAACTTGAATGCTAGGTAAGGAATATCATTGGAATTTTTTGTGAGCTTTCTTTTATGATTAATCACATAAAATACAAAGAGAACAAAGTTGCACTACACTTAGAATAAATATGCATGTGGCAACTATCAATGTTTTCAAATCAGATTTGAAGAGAAATGGGAATGATTCCCTCACCAAAAATGAACATTATACCCAAGTGAAGGAGAGATTGCAAAAAGAGAAAACGAAGAAGAAGTATGAAGGCTATCAGTCAAGTGATGACAAGGTATTTTCTTACAAAAATAAAATGTATATTTACCTGTGATTTAGATTTTAGAATAATTATCATGGAAAAAATCTATAAGATATTGTTGGTGGGTTTATGTCACAAGGGTGAGAAAAAACCCTTTAACTTGACAAATGTGGATCAAACAAAAAACAAGTGTTCAATGCATGTAGAAGTAAAACCTTATACACATTTACATACATTAAACCCTAATTCATGCCAGAAGTGAAATCCAAATGCACAAAATAAATATTACTTAACATGAACAAGGAAATAAATAATGTGAAACTTTTCATCAATCCAATGGAATGGAAAAGTAAACACTTGATGAAGAATCTTGATGAAGAAATCCAAAGCCCCTCCTTGGGATGGGTTCTTTGCTTCCTTGGTGTGCTTCAACTCCAACCCATTAACAAAGAAGGAAAAAAGACTAGAATATGGAATTAAGAGAAAGGGGTTCTCCATATTGTAGTGGTATTCCAGAATCATAACCTTAGTTATATGGATTGATATGGATGAGTGACCTCAAAGGATTTATTTATAGTTTCATTGTGAACAACCTTATTAACATAGCCTTCCTTATAATGGTTAAATATGACTAGATCAAAGGTTAAAAATAATAACTATGGTTTTCTAAGGTCCAAACGTTAATAACATTCCATCACAACATCTCAGGTGCATTGATGGGGTTGAAAAATAGTTAAAAATAATAAATTTTAGGGGCATCATAATTTTTTGGCTTTTATCTACACTGTCTACATGCACTTAATGGGTCAAAATATGCACTAGCCAATTTTGGTAAATATTTGGGGTTGAATTGATTTATTCTAATGAGTTTAAGGTCATATGATGGTATAATGGATCATAGGATGAGGATTATGCATACCAAAGTGATGTATTCATGTATGAATTCTCAAAATGGAATAAGTGAGGAAATTTAAGGTGATAATTTACTCCCCCTTGATGTATGAGGTTAGGAGAAAATTGTATGACTAAAATATATCACAATTTCATTACCCAAGAAAAGAAAGGACTAAGGAGGGAGTGGAGTGTACAAAGAATAAGAAGAACCCATAAAAGTATAAAGGAGAACCAACTACCAACAAAAAACTAAATATGTGAGGTGTTTACAAGATCACAATATGGAAAAGGTGGGTATACCCATGCTCATCAAGATATATCTAAATAATGATACAATAAGAGACCATGGAAAAAATGGGTTAGACGAATGAGAAAAATTGTGTCACAAAATAATACAACATGCAATCATGGTGGTGATGCAGTAGATCATAATACAGTGATATCAATAGTCATATATACAATCATATAATCAAAAGGGAATGTCAAACGTAGAGGCATAATGAATACTACAGCTAATTTGAATATATAGGAATTGATTCCCCCTTGGGGGGGGGAATAACCAAAGGAGTCCTACTAAACAAAAAGGGGCCCCAAGATTTGAAGTGAGATGTTATAAGGGAAGCTCAAAATGGTGGTTCTAGTGAATATTGGATAGAGATAATCAAATCCAAGGAACCACAACTAAGGTTGAATCACTAAAAAACATGGACAAATATCAATGGTGTGAGAATGAGTTGGAGTTGAGTACATGAGAGACTGTCAATTCCAAGAGAAATGAGGACTCTCTTGTCTTGTTCCAAGGTAACCCATCAATGAGTAAAATGGGACCAAGGTACATGATTTACTAAGACTAACCCCTATAATTAAAGTGTTGATTCAATAGGGGAAAGCTTGGTAGAACTGAGGGATAATAGGACCCATAAGGACCAGCATCCAAAGAATGACAAAAAGAGCTATGTATATAGAAAAAATGTTATGGTCAGAACATGTGGGGATATATTTGAAGGGGAAATCCATCTTGGGGGATGATACCACTCACACATGTTCAAGAATTTGGGACAATCAACTAAACCATTGAGCCATCAAGTGTACAAATACCAATAGTTGGATAATGAGTTGGATTTGATCACAAGAGAAACAACCAAGTCAAGGAGAAATCATGAATTTCCCTACTTGGTTTCAGGTAACCCACCAATGAGGAGAAAGGACCTAAGATACACCATCCTCTAAAAAAAAACCCTATAATACATGTGTTGAAGGCGATATGGAAAGGACCACTATAATCAAGGGATAGTGGAATCTTTGAAAACTAGCATGAGGTAGAAAGCATAGTATAACTAACAAGAAATGAAACCAATATATGAAGGGAAGACAAAGAGAGTTGGACTCATGACTTCCCTTATTTATAGCATAAATTTAAGGCTAACCTAGTAGTTATTGAAAGAATTCCATGGGAAATGGTGATCAATTACTAAGTAAGAGGTTGTTTAATGAAAAATAGGTGAAAATGGGATAATTGGAGGCCAAAACTTGAAAAATATGGACACAAGGGTGAAATGTAACATGACTTAGAAGGAATCGAACAAACTCCATGGAACACAATGGTGACTTACTTTTTATTCTCTAAACAAGGGAAACAAAGGGATGTTTCCTACAAAGTAATATGTGCCAAGGAAGCTCAATATCCTATCAGTATTTCAAAACGGGTGCTATAGGGGTTGAAATATCACCATGAGGGGACAAGAGCCCCATCAAGGAATCTAATAATTGTTTCAAGAGACACAATATCCAAATGGAATCATGAGAGGGAAACCAAGTGGAAAAATAGTATGAGTGCAAGGAGATAAATTCCCTAGTGAGAAACCAAATAGATGTAAAGTTGGAAGTGAAACTACAAATTGAAGCAATCAAGGGTACGTGTATAATTGGTAATATCCTCAAGGTTTTGTGAATGGAGGCATAAAAATAAAGAATCATCATAGTATGGATGAAGCAAAGGGATTATGATATGTGATAAATCAATAGATGTTATATCGACCAATAATGCAGGCGTCTAAAGGATAAGGTTGTCAACATGATGAGGAAAGATGTATGAGGCTTAAATATGGCATGTATACTATATAGACTCACAATCCTAAGGAGGATTTGATGACATAAGTGATAAAATGCAACAAAAGTTACTAAGATAGAGCACCCATGTGGGGAAATATATATCGATGGGTAAAAGATAAATGCAATAAATGGATGCGCTAAGGCATATATCTGAAAGATGGTGGTATTATAAGAGATTCCAAGGGGAAAGAATGGAAAATGAAACATACTCAATGGGGAGATGCTAAGGTATATTCCAGGTGAAATAAGGCTACTTGAAAGTTCCACATACCATAGAGAGACAAAATCTTCCATGGTGAATTCCTACACAAATGCACACTAATATCAAAGAATAAATGTGAGTATGAAATGAAACCAAGTGCATAGAAATTAAAATTAAATAAAGTGCATGTTGTAATTATTTAGGGGAAAAAACATGTTTACATAAAGTATCAAAACAAAAGAAATCATAAAAATACACTTTTGAAGAGATTGAACTTCTAAAATTGACGCCACAAATGACACGTCAATTGGAGAATATGCTTGAAGCATTTGAAAATAATATATAAAGAAATCAAATCAAGAACATTTATCTATATATATATATATGACAACTCAAAGGTATATATATGTAATTTCAATACACATATCTCCTTCAATGGTGGTACATAAAGATAGCATAGAAAGTGATGGGTCTCGTGCTCCCTGAACTAGACTAGGGTTTATCTTTGCTAAGTTCAGGGTTCACAACCTTCATGGTTGCGGCTGCAGAAGGGGTCGTGGCTCCCTACTACATCCAGATTATTGTAGGCCTCCACAATGGCCCCAATGACCACTCTTTGAATCCAAATAACAACAGCTGAAACAAATTCTCTAATCCAGGGAATAACAAGAAAAAAAACCCAGAAATCAATGGGAAATAAGCAACTCAACAAGAAATATACTAGAATCAAAGTTGTCCTAGGTTTCCTTCCCAAATATGAAGAAAATCCAAAGAAAAAAAATCACCACTACGAAAATAGGAAGCTACATACAGTTCATGCAAGATCATTCCTTCATAGGAAAATTCATGGGAATATGTCATACTAAGAAATCCCTCACTTGGTGGATCAAAACAACTTGGAATCTCAAAGGTCAGATTGACCTCAAGTTAGGGTCCAAAGGGTTTTTTACCATCATATTCTCCAATATAGAAGACATATATCATGTATTTGAAAATGGACCATACTTATTCAACTCAACAGGGCTTTATTTCTATCCTTGGATGAAGCGCTTCAATCCTGAGAAGGAATACTTCACCACCACCCTTATTTGGATCTTCATGTACTCGCTCCTGAATGAATTCTAGGATGAGGAAATTATGTAGGTGATTGGAAATACCCTAGATCCTTTGTAAATATTTATGAGGTCACCAATAAGGGCCTCTACACCTCCTATGCTCACATATGTGTTTACATGAACCTCTCAAAATCCCTATCAGAATCCATTAGTCTCTCCTATCAAGACATTGAATGGGTCCAAACCATATACTATAAGCACATACCCTTTCATCATCATCAATGACATTAGCACAACCACCTCTTTAGAGACTATCCCTTGAATGCCTAGACAAACTTGACTCATTCCACTCCCTCAAGAGAAGTTGAGGGTTTTGAACAAGTTTCATCCAGGAGAAGATCTTGGAGGAATCTAGTTGCTTACTGCCCCAATGAAAATGTCAAAACAAGCAATGCCTTCGAAACCCTCTCCCACAATTCCAAAGATTGAGACAACAATCCTCACTCGAAAGCACACATAAAGGTGGGCTCAAAGGATAACTATGCACCACATGACAATGCTAAGCAACGCAAAACCATGTATCCCAATACTTTGGATCTGGAAGACAAAGAGGAAGAGATGTAGGAGGATTTTCCAAAGAAAATTGATTCATAAGATGGAAATAAGATGGATCTCGACGACCTAGACCTTCAATCCATAATAGCCACTTGTGAACGAGATGACCTAGGCTCCATTCCAGAATAGTAGGTACAACCACCGAAAGACACCCTCATTTGCAACAAAATGCATAGAGAATCAGCCTCCAAATGTAAGCACCATGTTTCCAACTTAGGGGTCAAAACTCATCCTTCTCATGATAGCTCTAAACCCCTCATGGAGGGAAAAAAGAGAGTTTGTAGAAGTAATAATCAATTACTCCAAAATCTAGGTGAGTTACTGGATAACTTGAGCTACATTTCCCTAATGATGGAAAAATCCCCCCCCAACCCATTCCCATCTATTATGAATATTCTCTCATGGAATGTCAAAGGCCTCAATGGTAAAACCAAACAGAGGCTTTTCAAGCAAAAAAATCTCAAATAAAACCCAACCATAGTCATTCTCCAAGAAACTAAATGCCCAAGAACTCTTCTCTTTTCTCTTTCATCCTACATTTGGCAAGATATCACTCCATTTCTCTTGATGTGTAGGGAACCGCAGGGGGGCTTTCCCTCCTATGGAACCCAACCAAAGTTTCCTTATCCAACTTCTTCTCAACCAATTATACACTTTCATCCCACTTCCATATTGTAGGCTCCTCGAAGTTTGGATTTCTCACCAATGTTTATGTCCCCCACACCATCCAGGAAAAACTCCATTTCCCTGGCTCCATCCAAAATATCAAGCCCGTCATAAGAACCGCTCATTGGCTTATTGGTGGGGACTTCAATATTATCACCTCCCTTGCTGAAAAAAGAAATGGTTTAAGAAGACTCAACCATGATTCTCAATGCTTACTTGACACCATTCATCTACTCAACTTAATAGACCTAGAGACTGGAAACGACCTTCATACTTAGAACAATCTAAGAAGAGGTTAACACCAAGTAGCTTCCAAGCTCAACCACTTCTTGGCCTATGAATCATTAATTCTATCTGGTTTCCATCTATTGGCCTCAAACGCTTCTTGGCCTCTGAATCATTAATTATAATTGGTTCCATCTATTTGCCTCCATTATCCCATGTGGAGGATCCAATCATTTCCCCATTAAGCTATAAATTGACATCAAAGGAATCATTTTCAATCAACCATTCTGATTCGAAATATTTAGGCTATCACCCCAACTTCCAGGACAATATAAAACAATGGTGGATAGAATTTTACCCAAACTCCAACTCTCCAAAGTATAGGTTTCAGCAAAAGCTTAAGCACATAAAACAAAAACTCAAAATTTGGAATAAATAAGAATTTGGATATATCTTCAAAGTCAAGCAAGAACTAGCTACTCAAATGGAACAAGTTCAACGAGAAATGATCCTATAAGGAAGAATAGAGTAGCTAATAAAGGAGGAAGTTTAGCTTCAATCCCAACTTGAAATAAGGGTCAGACAAGAAGAGATACTTTGGAAAAAAAATCGAGATTCAGTTGGCTCAGAGAGGGTGAGAATAATTCTAAATATTTCCACTGATCCATGATGTAGAGGAGGCATCATAATAACATCACCTCGCTAAAGGATAGACAAGGTAATACTCTCACTGAACATCCACAAATGGAACAAGAATTAGTCAACTTTTTCAAACACCTTCTCACTGAACCTAAAGCAAAAAGACAGTTTGCAATTCAAAAAATCACCCACCACATCCCCCATCATGTCTCTGTTGAACAAAATGAATCCTTTATGTGCCCAATCTCCCTAGAGAAAGTGGAACAAGTGGTCATTGAGATGCCTAATTTAAGTCACCAAGCTTGAATAGTTTCACCACTGACTTCTTTCAAACCTACTGGACTATCATAAAACTTGATGTGTGGGAATTGGTTGAAGACTCTCACATATTTTCCAATGTTCTCCCTACCCTAAATGCCACTTTTCTTTCTTTGATCCCCAAGGAGGATTGTTGGAGCAGGAAATTTTCAAAGTTAAGCATAATAAGTGAGGCAGAATGGACCAAAGGAAACAGTGTGCACCAGAAAAGAAGGAAGACCAGTGCGACAATGGGAAAAGGAAGCAGCGCGCTAGAAAAGAAGGAAGATCAGCACAAGGAATGGTTGGATCGAAGACGAACCACACGGAAGGCATTTAGAAAGTGGAAAATTGGATTCCACTTAGAGTTAGGGTTTTTGAGTAATAATGTGAGGGCTTTTACCCATTTTATAGTATAAATAGAATATGTATGAGGTAGATTGAGGTGTCCTTTTTGAGAGAGAGGAACTTATTTTTGGAGATCCTTTTTCAGTCTTGAGTCATTGGTATGATCATTTTTTTGTCATACAACTGAGGATATAATGGAGTCGGTTTTGAGATGTAATTGAGGGTCAGGTCGCAAGATGTCGAGCTTGATGCAAAGTTGGTCAACCTCACATGCACCATTCTTAAACCATATGATATAATTTGCGCAGTGCTATTTTGATGAAGAATAAGAAATAAGAAGAAGATCTTTGTGGATGTAGCCCAAGGGGGGTGAACCACGGTAAAAACGGTGTCTTTATGTGTGATGTGTTATTTTTATGATTTATAATGAATGAATGGTTAGATGAATGCATATGTTAGGGTTTATTTATAGTGCACATTAAAATGAGTATGCATAATAGATGATATTGAATGAGTAAAATGGTAGATATGATGAATGTTGTGGTATAATATATGGTAAAGTAGAACCAAAATTAAAAGAACACCTCCAATCCCTTCCATGACTACAGACATATGCATTATGTAGTCACCCATAAGCCATCTTGGGTGAGACTGCACTATGCACTCTATGCGCGGTGTATCCTTCTAGTTTACTAGAAGGGTCGATGGTGAAAAGGGTTTTGTTGGAGAACTAAGGTAGAACCCAGGTTAGCCCATACATCCAAAAAATGGTTATGTTTTCAATTGGAACTCAAAAGGACAGACTGGAAGGGGTTTGGTGAAGAATATGCAGTGATAGAAAGGGATGTTTAGGCCATGGAATCCTACGAAGCAAAATCTTGAAAGATGGTTGGAGACAAAAAAGCTAGAGTTCGCACAGAAAGATAATAAGGGTTCCAGGTACACACCGCGCCAGTATCTACAAAGGTATGTGTTTACTGATTTGCATGAAGCATATTTTTTTTATTTTCCAGAATTATTATGGGAGTGGATATTGAGGTTGAAAGATACCCATCTGAATAATCGAATTAGGCCAGTAGATTGGACTACTAAAAATATTGCGTGATTGGAAAGGGTTAATAAGAAAATTCACACGTGCAGTGGATTTTTGGTTAGACGGTATTACTACAGGGTTTATTACTGAATTTGTAGTAGACACAGTGAAGTCATATACTATTACAGAGCAGGATTTCTTGAGGGGGCCAAGAGGGAGTTACATTAGGTCTCTTTACACGTCGATCAATATCTTATTACATGATAAAGGTGTGATGGCTATGAAATCAGATAGCTAGATCACTTTGCGCACATGGGGGAGTTGGGGGAAGCACTAAGGAAGATCTGAGATATGGAGAAGGCTCTGGAGAGTATCCAGAAGAATGAAGCAATGGACCCCATCATGATGGATGATGAACAAACTAGAGAGATCATAAGGAAAGCAGGTGTGACATGTAGTGGACGACCCTACCAGTATAAGATGAATAGAAAGAAGAGGGAAGTAGCCAAGCGATAGGGCTTGGACAATGATGAGGAAGAGGTAGAGGATCTCCATGCCACAGGGAAGATTGAGGATAACTTGTGTGCCACATATGAGAGGAAAACTAGAGTTCATGGGTCCGACGCAGAGGAAGGCTCTCCACTCCAATTCTGAATTAGTGTGGAACCCACAACCCCATGTGCGACTAAGAAATCTGAAGAAGAAAAATCGGTTAACCAACAAGTGATTAGTGGTAGAATAATTTTTACAAGACATGGGTCTAGTGGAAACTCAAGAAGAAGTGTAAGTTCAAAAAATAGTAGTCAAGTATCTACACCGTGTGGAGGTGGTAGTACAACAAACTTCACAATAGAAGGACAATATCCAACTATTAGGTTACCAGAGTTCTAAGGGATGGGTCAGATGAACCAGAAAAGAATTTGTTTATCTATGAGAAGATATGGGCAGCAAAGAAGATTACAGATAAAGATACAAAGGTTGTGCAGTTTGATGCGCGCAAAGAGTAGGAGGTTGTGCTAGGTAGGAGATTCTAAAATAAAATATTCTGTCTAATTCAAGGACAAAACCAGAAGATGAGATACCAGTGTATGACATGCCTTCATTATTTGACCAGACCAACAAAGAACAGCATTCAGAACAAGTAAGTGACTTAAAAAAAAATTGGGATCATGTTTAAAATTGTTGAATGATAAAAATTCCTTACAAGTACTGCAAAATTTGTTAGAAAAGTTTAATTATGGGAAAGATGGGGTAAAAAGAGTGAATCAGGTCCATAAGAAGAGAAGAATAAGCATGTCATTCAGATTGAGTGCAAGCATAGGATATTTCAATATGGGGGATATCATACCAGACTTAGGGTCTAAAGTCAATGTTCTGCCAAAGAATACATGGGAAGCTATGGGAAAATCTCAATTAGGGTATTCACCTATTCAGTTGAAGTTGGAAAATCATCATAGAGTGGTGTCAATTGGAATATTGAAAGGAATTCCAATAGACATAATGGACAACACTTCGCCATATCCAACATTATTGGGTCTGGATTGGGATTTTTATAACCAAACTATTATTAACTTGAAGACAATGAGGATGATCTTTGAATCAGGGGAGTACAGAGTTATTATAACATTGGATCCCTCAGAAGGAGGAAGGTATGTGGAACCTGCGACGGAAAATATTATTACAGAAATGTAAATCAGTTATACATAACAACCGCGCATGAAGAGGATTATATCAACCCAATTGCAGATGACATGCTCAGTTGGAGGAGTATTAGTTCTTATGCTTCAGACTCTGACATAGGACTGGAAAACTGGCAACAACGACTACATGAATTATCTACCAGGAGATGCACCAGAATGACGTGTGCACTGAGATGGGTTGGTACAGAGGTAAGGGAACCTCCTAATTTTTATGGTTTGAACGACTTATAATAATTTTTACTGAAGTTTTAGGTAGAGGTTATGGAAAATCAGATATTACCGGCATTAGATATTTCTTTGAAAGCTACACCTGCAATATGGTGGGGTGCACACAAGGATAAGATCAACAATTGGTTTCATTGCAAAAGGTTATTATGCATCAGATTCAGTGCAGAGCAGGAGCCTAGATATGAGGAGAAATATGAGGGATTTTGACAACCTCAAGAACATGTAGATAAGTGCATGGTTCAATGGATATTAGTACCGCCAGAATAATGGCCACACCATTTCATTCACACGCTAAAAGGCATTCCAAGGAATTGATACACAGAACAGGAACAACGCAAAGAAACTGCTAATTGGGAAGAAATATAGCAGAATTTTGTAGTTACATTTACCTTTGAGCATGAAAATATAGAGATAGATATAGGGATGAAAGTGGTAAGAGACAGGATATTTAAAGAACCAGAATTTGAAATAATCCCAACATATTAGAAGCAGGCTAGACAGGAAGTGAAACAATTGCTACATTGTTATCACGTCGCAGAAGAAGAAGATCTAGCAGAAGATAATCCACACAATATCCAGATCCCTGAAGTTGAAGGAGAAAGGGAAGTAGAAGGACAAAATCTAGATTCAGAAGATTATGTTGCACCATTGAAGATCAAGAAGGTAAACATTGTAACTGTAGAAAACCCAAAGATGGAAAGTATTTCAAAATATTGGGATAATTAAATAGTAGAAACAATCATAGAGTTACTGCGTGAGTACAGTGACTTACTCCTAGCAACATTCTTAGAGATGAAGGGATTAGCCGGAGAGCTAGCAGAGATGAAGATCCCTTTGAAGCCAGAATTTGGACCTATAAGACAGAGACCTTACAGATTGAATCCAATATACAAAGAGAAAGTGAAGGCAGAAATTGACAAGATGTTAGAAGCTAGTGTCATAGAATCTATGGAAGAATCAGAATGGATTAGTCCTATAGTGGTGTAGGAAAAGAAGCAAGGAGGGATTAGGATTTATGTAGATTTTAGAAAATTGAATGATGCTTGCCTACATGATCATTTTCCTACCCCATTTACAGATGAAGTTTTGGAGAATGTATGGGGTCAAGAAGCTTATTCATTTACAGATGGGTTTTCAGGATATCATCATATTATGATAGCACCAGAAGATAAACAAATGACTACATTTTCTACAAAATGGGGATCATTTCAGTATACAGTTATTCCATTTGGATTGAAGAATGCATGAAACAAACCCTTCGTTACAACAACAAATAGCGAGTACAAAAAAGGTAAAAAAAAAAATTGAAAACAAACATTATGACAAGTGACATGCGTTACAACATATATTAATAACTACACAATCAATTTCATCACAATCAACTGAAAGCAACGTCACCATTATTCAATCAACCATATCTCATAAAGATAACATAAGGAAGCTACCCGTCCAACCTATCCTGCATGGTTAGGACCTCCAAGACACATAATCAACGCTCAAGTCCAGGATTCATTCAATTGATTTTGACCATTTAAGGTCTCAGGACTGGCAACTGTTCTGAGGAACAAGGAGGTATCTAAATCTCATTAATCCAATCATAAGCCAAAATTCAAGACTAGATTCATCAACCATACTTAAACATCATTTTTTCCCGGTGCAATAGAATAAACTACTTTTCTTAATCAATCTTTCAAGCAATATTAAGTGCAAAGTTGAGTAAGAGAATAATACATAAGGATTAATAAAAACCATGGGATCATAATTACAATCTTTGTAATGGATAGAGATCTATTTCTCATCATCATTAGTATCTTGTCAATGTCAAGTTCATTCAATGTCAAGTATCAATTATCAAGTGATTCAAACTTTTGTAATAAACAACCCCCTAAATATCTCAACTATGCATCTTAATAACATGATATATATTATTTAGAAATAAATAAGAAATTCAATACTAATTTACATACCTATTTATAAAATCCCATAAGAAGATTAAAATATTCCTTAAGAAAAACATACAAATTCAATGCTAATTTACAATCCAATTATAAAACCCCATAAAATATCAAAATCTTATTAAGCAATACTTTAAGATTTCAATACTACTTTAAGTATATTTTTAAAACTATAAAAAAACCAATCATAATAAAAAATAAAAAAAATAAAAAAAAAATAAAAAAGAATTCAATATTTTTAAAACTATAAAAAAACCAATCATAATTAAAAAAAAAAAAATAAGAATTCAAAATTGCTTTGCATATCCATTTAAAGAGCTAAGAAGATTAAAAAAATATTAAGCACTATGATAAGACTTCATATACCAACCTACATATCCATTTATAAGGAATTGAAAGAAGAACAAAGTCTTATTTAAACAATATAAGTAAAGATTTAGATACTAATTACATCTCCAAAGCATTGAACTAAAGGAAGGTCAAATAATCAATTTCAACAATAAGGTAGACATGTAATTTTTTTGTTTACAAAAGCAAGTTCAATGGTGAAAGTTCTTTACATGGAGGCATTTTTAAAACAAGTTTAGGCAAAAATCGCATAAATATCTCCACTACACTTCATTAAGAGTCATCAATCAGTCACTTAAGGATCTGATCATAGGTGATAAAGGTGATAAGGTTAACACTCAACTTCTTCCAACCACCAGGGTTCTGGAATTTGTTCCATCCCTTAATCCGGTGAACAACACAATCTGGAACCTGTTCCAGACCTTAATCCGGTGCACAGCACAATCTGGCACACGTTCCAGACCTTAATCTGGCACACAGCACAATCTGACCCTTGTTCCACATCTTAATCCGGCGTTTAAATTTCTGAATCTTTGATTTAAATTCAACAGGCAACGAAATAACGACTTCATTAATGGTTAAGCCTTAAGGACTAGACAGTAAATTAACACAGAGGCTGCCATTGATGTAGCAGCGAATAGGTAATTTAGGTAATGGGACTCTATCCAAGCTTAGATTCCAATCAAAGTCTTGAATGTTAAGTCCGCAGTCAACCACTAAAAATGACAGTCACAAGGTAGCACCTACACACCAGGCGACAAGGGAGATCCCACGAAAACGCAACCAACCTCGAATCTGGATTACACTGTTTCTTTCTTAAATCCCAGGCATCAAAATTTTGATAAAAATTAAATGGGACATCAAATGGAAACGGAGATATCACACCGTCCTTAAGTGCACTCAGGAATTCGAAGTTTAAATATTACAGAATGTGCTAAAGGCAGGTGCATCCTTATTCGCGAGAGATCTCGTGGTGGAGGGAATACAAGAAGCACACAAACAAAATCGCAAACAAAAAGACTATTTCAAAAATCGAAATCGATTACGAAAATGAAGAGGCAGCGCTCAAGGTTTCATATATCCGGAACTGAAATTTTTGTGAAAATACAGTGCTAGAATTCTTGCAAAGATGGAGTCGAGTTTGCTCTCTATAACTCATGGGTTTCTGAAAGGAACTACACAGTAAATTCCTACTTAAGGTTACCACGAAATGCCAAGATTGATTGTACTTTAACGCAGAGTAAGAACGATATCTAACTTATTCAAATCTTGGTTTCCTGAAGCGAAAATTGATTGATGTTGTAACTAATCTCTATTAAGCTCGACATCAGTCATTAAATTTCGCAGGTATGTCAGCGAACACATCAAGAACTCAATCAATTCATAATCCCATACAAATACAAAGATGATCTGAGACATCCATCAACCAAGTGCACAAAGAATCTACGAACTACGAATTCGTTTGGGTAGTTGGTTTATTAAGATGAAATTAAAATTTTGATATGCCAACTCAAGGCAGAGATCAAGAAGAAATTCACATTTCTGAGTATGTCTATTAGCATCAATTTAAATCAAAGTTTCTAACATTCCCATTGGGTAACTCTGATAGCAGAGAACAAGTAGAAATCAGAAATAGATTGGCAAAAATGGAATAACCGCTAACAAAGAAATATCTCTCTCTCTATATATATATAGTTTGAAAATTGACATGGCAGCAATGTTAGAATTTCACTTCTAGATTACGCATAAACCCATCAAGAACTTGCCAATTCGATATCAGAGTTACAACACAGTTTACGGCGATTTGATACAATTTAATCTTATTACAATTACAAATCTCAAATAAGAATTGTAACCGACGAAGATGGACTTGAAGATGCTCTTTCGCAACTAGTGTTCCTTCCGACCTCCTGCTTGTTAACCGTAGAGACTTCATCGGTACCTCCCAACCAACTCTAGGGGTACTCTTCTTCCCTCTTAGCCCCCCGAGCCGCAAAGGGGCCAAGCCAAAAAACCAGAAATACTATAGCTCCAAGTTTGCCTCGCAAGAAATAGCTACCACTCTATCTTCAAACTTGGTCTCCCAACTCTAACAAGTAAAACACAGTCCCAAAATGATTTTGGCAGCATAACTTTACCAATAACAAGTGTGATCATTTACCCATCTACACCATTTGTTTTATAGAAAAATTCCTCACTGACACATGTCCACATGCACAATTAATTACCTTTTTAATTAAATAAATTAGGATTATTCACCCACACACTTGTCACACTCTCCCCAAGTTGCACAAGTAATTACAAGTTTTATTTTAATTAAAAAGTCAAATTCCCACACATCCCCCCTTGTGTTCCTATTTTCTCTCTTAGTTGTCCCTTTGTTCTCCAGATTCTCATTTAATGAGTGTCTCCTAACTATATCTTAGTTAGAGTTTGATTAGGAGTCTTCTTCTAGTTACACTTGTGGTAGCTTGGCTTTAGATACCTTTCTATGAGTACACCTATTCTCTCATATTTTATTTCTTTATTATTTAAAGATCATTTTTATTAATTTCATGTACACATGTGCAATTTATCCAATCTTTAGATTTTCTCATTTTTTCTTAATTTGATTTATCTCATTTATTTTAATTTAATTAATAAATTTAATTTAGTCCCCTAACTAATCTTAGACTTAGGTTTAGTCTTAGAATTAGGCTTAGATTTTATTGGGATTTATAATTAATAGATTCACTCTTTAATTAATTATTTTAATCCGACAAGGTCTAATCAATTCATTGTTTTCTAGGCCACCTAGATTTATTGACTCAATTTTTATTTTTTATTTTTTATTTTTTTCTAAATTACGCGACGTGCCCTTCAAGATGCACCTCGATGCTCCAAAGTTGCCACTCGCATTTGACTGGTTTTGGTAGTGTATTCAATCCTTGGAGTCAACACTCCACTCAGTCGACCTTGTGAGAGACTAAGGGCTTCTAAGGAATAAGGAATCTACCTTATTGCACGTCCCTTAGAAATATTTGTGAGCGACTGTCTCAGTCCGCCCTCACGACATCATGGACCTCTTGAAATAGTTAATCGTTAACCTTCTTGGTCAACTGGGTGGGGGGTGAATCAGTTGTCACTATGCTTAAACAATTATGCCCATTTTAAACTCTTTACAGAATACTCAATGATGATCACAATAATGTGGGGAAGTAAGCAATAGAATATTCAACATCAATCACACACACGAAATATACAGAGATAGATATTTCCTGAGGAAAACCATAAAGGGAAAAACCTTTTTTTCTTGATATGATAAGTAAGCTTTATTTTCTGTACATTATCATTCTTATGAGCACCAACTCATTGTCAGGCTACCACCTCTGTTTTGCAAGATACAACTTGTTGAGAGCACCAACTCTCTGGTTTCTCTAGCACCCACTAGAAGGAATCACTAACTCCCTGATTGTTCCAGCACCAACTAGATGGAAGCACCAACTTCCAGTCATACAGGCACCAAGTTGTATAACAGAGAACGATAGTTCTCCCTTGCACCACCCTACCACCCTGGTTTCTCTAGCTACAACCAGATGGAAGCTACAACTCCTTGTGTTCAAGCACCCACTTGAAACACTGAGGACAACAATCCTCCCTAGTACCACCCTACCACCCAGATTATAAAAAATTCGTTACAAAGACTTATTACAGTGATACAGTATTTATCAATAGATTACCAGTCTCATCACTATTCTATTGCACTGCTATGCTCTGTCTACATCAGTGTCTCCCTGCTCGCATTATTATTTGAGATTTATGTTCTTCTGCTCTGTCTCTCCTTGCGCACCTCGGCTTCCTCTACCTCTCTTAGATATGCATTTTAGTTCTCTGCGTTATACCTCTTCTGTATTTTTCAGCTACTGCACACATCCTGTGTTTACCCACATGAATTCCTCTCCACAGAAGCAACCCCTTCTTCTTTGTTCTGCATATATTTATCACGCCAAGTCCTCTTCCACATCATACACCTAACTCTTCATCCCCTCTGGCGATTACGCTGAGTTTGTTACTCCTCCATGGCCGTTATGCTGAGACTGTTCATCATTAGTGGTCATTCCTGAGATTCTTTGGCTTCTCTGGCAGCTAAAATCTTCGACGCTTTTCCATCTGTCAATCGTTTCTATGATGAGTCTTCATTCCACTGGAAGTTACCTCGAGACTCTTCAGCTCCTCTGGTGATCACCTTGAGATTCTTTCAATTCTCTGGTAGATGCAATCAGTCGATTTTTGCGGTTACAATCAGTCTGTCTCTAGCAGTTACTTAGAGAACCTTCACACGCTCATGTCTTTGACGCCTTCTTCCATTTTTGAGAAATATAAACAGTGGGTGCTAGTTTTTCTGGCTAAGCCCCTTCCTCTCACATGACCATCGATGATGACTATATGCCTAACTAACAGTCATTTCCCGATTTTGCATTTCGGGTGATCGACTGCGAGTCACCTTGATTTTCCCAACTCGCGAAACTCCGAGGTGGAGCATAGCAACGCTAGCTCCTTCTCTTAACCTTCATCAATGTGACCATGGCCATGACCACAGGCCTAAGTTCAGAGACTACGCTTTCCATATCCACGGTCCAGATCTCTCTGTGGTTCAATGGTTGAGATCTCCTTTTCACGTTTCGCGTTTCACGACTTCATCCTTTCGCAACTTCGCATTTCATAGATTTTGCTCTGAGTTTCCTCAATTCTCCCAACTCGCAAAATATGAAATACTCCATATCAGATCAACGGTCTAGATCTTTCCCTTTGATCGACGGTTGCAATCAAATCATGATTTTGCATTTCACGACTTCATAGGTTAGAGCACCTCCTTTCTTTGACTCTTGTACTTGCGACTTCAATCACCTCAGATCAACGGTCTGAGATTTCCTATGACACAATGGTCGATATCACTTCTTCACACTTCGAGATTTCATGAGTTTTTGTCTGGCGTGAATCTCCCCACAGGGCACATGTTTTTCTCCTAGATCTAATAGCCCACAGCCCTCTGTGATCCAACAGTCCAGATCTTATCGGGACTTCGTGTTTCGTGAAGTTGGAGGACTACTCACCTCCCTTCTCCTGAATCTCGATTTTTCGAAACTTGCTCAAGATCAACGGCCCTCAACATTCCTCGATCCAATGGTTGTGATCAATATTGCAGACTCAGACTTCACGAGTTCGTACAACTCTTACTTTTGAATTTGGGTCTTATCTTCGTTTATGAGAATGCTTTCTCCTGAGATTTCGTAATTGATCTAAAAATAGGGGGCTAACTTGTTTTTCTATGCAAGCACCCTCTACTCCATTAAAATAAACTTTCCAGGACCTTGCTCAATGTCTTAGTTATGAAAGAAAAATTATGTGCCAAGTTTATGCATCTTCTAGGTGTTTATGTGTGAGGAATTTTTAATGGTTAAATGTGTTGTTTAAAGAAAATACAACAGCAACATAAGTGCAGCAAATATAATGAGCAAACTCACAACAATAACAAGATGATAAAGGATTTCACCCCCAACTAGGCTACATCTCCTTGAGCCTCCATCAATGGACTAGGCTCTCTGGGATTAGTTTGTCAAAAATTCTTTTACAAACTGTTGTTCAACTCCAATGGATTTATTGACTATACCATTGAGTTCAAAATACATAAAAACCCCAAAAATGACTAATAGAACTCTGAAAACGGACCATGGCTCATCCGAGCATGACATCTTCTACATGTGGCCTTGAGCTTTCTTGAGCTTCCTTGTGGCAAAAACACTTGTAAAAGTCCTCAAATGCCTCTGAAACCTATCCCAATGTGTTCAAAGCATAACAATTAGTCAAAAATGACTATTTAGTCACAAAAAATATACTTGGGCTCATCTGAGCATGACCTCCATCAATGGTGGCCCTGAGCTCCCTGGAGCTCCCGAAACTTCAAGGTAGAAAAAATTGAAAAAGAAATCTCCAACTGGATTTGAAAATTGTGTCAATGGATTCAGAACATCCAAAAACCCCTAGCTGGGCTTTTTCGGCACCTAATTTGGCCAAAAAATGAAGAACTTAGGCCTCCTGTCATTTTCCTCCTTCAAGCTTGTTGTCTTTGGTTTGCCAATTCGCACCTCCTGTGTGTAAGTAACCTGGCTTCTGGGCATTTCCCGTTCCTAAACCTAGCACACGCGTCGTTCCCATGAAACATGCAAAATTGTCGCACCGTTAGCGAACTTAGCCCCCAAATTCCAGAGGTGTTGGGCGCATGGGGGGCCATATGGCCACATCCCGGCGTAAATATAGGCACTATTAGCATGTTGAATATGTGCATGACAAGTGGTGGGCTAAAACATGGACTGTTTGAAATGAGCATGCTCCTTTTGGTGGTCGCATGGTCACGTATCCGGGGGTTGGGGCTAAGCCCCAGCCCGGACCCCACTCCAAATTACAACATATGCGAATTTAAATATATGTTAAAACATATATATAATAAGTAACACCGTATGGCACGTCAATAGAGAAGCCTTTGCCAAAGATCTTTCCATATGTGGAGGTCCGGGGTTCGAACCCCACGGGCTCCATAAATAATTTTTAAACAAACAACCCAAGGTGCCACGTGGCAGCCCACGCCTGGGCCACGTGGCACCAAACCATTTGTCATTAATGTGCCACGTGTCGAAATTTAATTCGCCCACATCTTCCAACTGTCTGCCAACTCAACATATTCCATGTCAGCATCATGCCATGTCACCTGCCACATGTGAGGTACGTCCCTACCACGTCATCACCTGTACGGACTGTACAGTTAGCAATTTTTGTTTGTTTGACAAATCAAACAGAACGCGATATCTCACTCATCCGATGTCTTTTTGACCTTGTTCTAAGTTCGTTGGGTTCGTGATGATGCGGCCTATGCACCCATCCATTTTGAAGTGATTCTGAACACTTTCATTTTTGGGCTAAATTTTGCCCCATGGTCCAAATTCTGATCAGTAATGGTCATGGCGCACACTTGCGCTCTACGAGCAACTCTACTCTATTCTTCCTGAGCTTCTCAAGATTGCTCATCTATGTCTTCATTGGTGTTATTTCCATGCACACTCTACCTCTAATTATTCCTACATCGTTGTTGTTCTTGACATCAGTGACAAGCACACTCTGTCTGTAAACATGTCAACAAACCTACCATTCGATCCACGGTGGGAGTGCTAGTAGGTTGTGACATGGATGCTGCCACACCTCTCCCTCAATATTTTTTTTCTGTGCATGGCCCCTTTACTCCTTATGTGAGTCAGATTAGTAAGCATCGTCATTCTGCATCCATTGACAAAACATTGTCATTGATCCATATACATAATCATACTAAATCATTCATGTGTTACATATGCGTAAAATGAAATACTCAAACAAAATACAATCCACTCCCTGACTCAATCTGGAGTCCAAGGAGGTCCATTGATGCCATCAACATCCATAATTTTTCACGTGTCTTGCACACTCAAGTAAACTCATCAATAGCATATGTCAATACATATATATCGAAAACAATAAGTCACACCATATCATCATCATCATGTATAATCCATAATTGAAACAAAATCACCTTGTACCATAACCGGATCACTTGCATGCAAATGTCCTCAAAGAATAAATCAATAACATGTGCTCAGTAGAGCAGGATGTTACAGCACCAACGATTTTTTCAAGGGTAGTAGTAGCAGCTTTTAAGGATTTTATTCACAAGTTTTTGGAAGTTTACTTGGATTATTGGATAGTGTTTAGTTTATTGAAGGATCATGTTGAAGTATTAAGGCTGATAATGGATAGATGCAAACAGTGTCATATTTCATTGAATATTAAGAAATGTATTTTCAGCGCACCTTTTGGTATTTTTTTAGGACAAGTGGTATGTAAACAAGGTTTGTTGGTTGATCCTGCTAAAATTGTTGTCATAGTTAACTTACCACCACCGAAGTCAGTGCGCTAGTTGAAGAGTAAATTTGTTCATACAGGATATTACAGGAAGTTCATAAGAGGATATGCAAAGATTATTGCACCAATGGAGAAGTTGTTGAAGAATGACACTAAGTATCAGTGGAATGATAAATGACAGCAGAGTTTGGATATTTTGAAGGAGAAGATGGTCACTACGTCGATTTTAGAATTTCCAGACTGGGAAAAATAATTTCATGTGCATGTGGATGCATCTGCAATAGAATTAGGAGCATTATTAACCCAACCAGGAGAAGGTGATATAGATCACCCTATGGAATTTTCCAGCAGAAAGTTATTCGATTCATAACAGAACTACAACACTACATAAAGGGAAGGATTAGCTATGGTATATGCTTTGCAGAAATATAGACATTACTTGTTAGGGAAACATTTCAAGATGTTTACAGATCATTCTTCTCTAATATATTTAGTCAATAAGCCAGTGTTGGGGGGAAGGATATGAAGATGGATACTTTTGTTCCAAGAATTTGATTTTGAATTTGTGGTGAAGCATGGAATATTGAATTCAGGACCGGATCACTTATCAGGAATAACTAATGGAGAAGAACCCAATAACTTGGAAGACAACTTTCCAGATGCATAATTGTTTTCAGTACAGATAGTTCATGAGTATTTTGCTGACATTATTGAGTTTTTGAGAACAATATTTGCACCAAGAGAATTTACCACTGCATAGAATAAAAAATTGGTGGTCAGAGCTGCAGAATACCAGTTGATTGCAGGTCATTTATACAAACTTGGAGTATATAAAATCTTAAGGAAATGTGTGATGGAGCATTAAAGGTCTATCATTTTAGCAGAGGTGCATGAAGGGATTTTTTAGGACACTACGTAGGAAAAGATACCACGCAAAAGGTATTGCGCATAGGATTATGGTGGCCAATAGTTCACAAGGATTCAAAGAAATACTGTCAAAAGTGTAATGTTTGTCAAAGAGTTGGGAAACCATCCAGGATGGATGAAATGTCATTGCAACCTCAGGTAAATTTACAAGTGTTTGATAAATGGGCAATAGATTTTGTAGGTCCAATTAATCCACCAGCCAGAAGATCAGGAGAAAGATATATTATTACAACGACAGAATACTTGACCAGATGGGATGAGGCAGCCTGAGTAAAGGATTGTGGCGCAGACACTGCAACACGCTTTTTATTTGAAAAGGTAGTGACAAGGTTTGGATGTCCAAGAATATTGGTGAGTGATTAGGGGACTCACTTTATTAACAGTACAATTGAGGCAATGCTTGAAGAGTTTAAGATACATCATCAGAAGAGCACTCCTTATCACCCTCAAGTTAATGGAACAGTGGAAGCCTTTAACAAGATTTTTGAGAATGCCTTGAAAACGATTTGTAATGTGAATAGACATGATTGGGATTTGAAGGTACCAGCAGTACTGTGGGATTATAAGACTATATGCAAGAAGATAACAGGGAAGACACCCTTTAGGTTGGTGTATGAACAGGAAGCAGTAGTTCCCTTATATTATTTGATACCAAGTATGTGCATTGCAGCAATTACAGACATGACAGAAAGGGGCACAGTGCAAGAAATATTGGCTCAACTTATGGAATTGGAAGAGGACAGAATCATAGTAGGTTTCCATCAAGAGGTCCAGAAAGTGAAGAATAAGGCATGGCATGATAGACATATTAAGAAGAAGAACTTCAAAGTTGGAGATATGGTTCTCCTTTGTGACATTAAAAAATTTCAACACCCAGGGAAGCTTAGAATGCATTGGCTAGGGCCATACCAAATCAAGTTTCTCACAGATGGAGGTGTTGTATAGTTGCAAGACTTAGCAGGGAAGGAAATTCAAGGACTGGTGAATGGTAGTCGACTGAAACTTTATAGGGACATTCGAACTACTAACTCTCAGTAGTCGCAGCACAGAAAATAGATTTGTACATATTGTAAATAGTAGGATCTAAAAGAAGAAAGAGGAAGAGAAAAGTAGAAAAATGAAGGAAAAGACAAAAAGAAGTAGTTAAAGGAATAAGTGATAGATAGATAGTTGAGAATGACAGTGCACTGCAGACAGAAAGTCAGTGCGACAAGAAGTGAAGATAATATGCATGGGATAGACATGACATAAGAAAATACCAGTGCACTAGAGAGGTATCACGGTAGAAAAACACAGCGCACCGAAAAAATGAAATAGTCGGGAAACGAAAAACCGGTCATCGAAAAAAGGAAGGCGTGAAACGAACACTTATGACAATGGAGGAAGCATGCCTGAAAAAATTTGGAACATTTATGACAGTTAATGGAGCGTGCTTGAAAATATTTGGATCATTTATGACAACACTTTAGAATCCAAATTAGAGTTCGATAAGCCACATTGTGAATTCGAGAAAACGCATAGCTAAGTAGAGAGAAGTGAAGAACATACAAGCAATTTAACCTGAAGACGGTGAGATTTCAAACGCAGACCCATTTATATTCCATCATGATGGCACCACCCAAAGTTGGAGCATCGATCCATATGTCAAGGAAGACACGCAGTGCCATAAGGCCACTGCAGGAGCCATCAATAGAAGTAGAAAACCCTACGCAAATGGAGGGAGTGGTGGATGCCAATGTCATTCCTTCCCCCAAACCGGAAATCCCTACACTAGTTGAGGAGAAAATAGAACAAATGCAGATTGACCCACCAAGCACAGCAACAAAGAAAAACCAGATGCAGGAAATAGTTTCACCCACAGAGGAAGCGGATGAGGAAAGGACTGGGTCTGATGAGCTGGGGACTCAAACTAGCACAAAGCAAGCACAGTAGGAACAGACACCACCAGTAGAGACCACTATGCAATAACAGTCTGGTGGAGAGGAAGAGGAGGAAGAGAAAACATATTAGGAAGAAGATCCCTCTAGTGTGCTGGGAAATGGGAAGGGAAAACAACAGGTCCAGAGATCCCCACATAAGCAACAAGAGGTAACCATTTTGTTACCATGCATACCAGCAGGTGTCAATATTATCGCAGAATTACTTGGATGCATAGAAAACCTGCGCTATTCGGACCATGATGTAAGGGGAACAGATAAATTCCTATAGTTTGTGCAATAGGTATACTTAGAAAGTAGAGGGGTCAACGTGTCAGGAGTACCCATAATGGAACCTAAACAATGGATACAAGGGATATACAATACAGGTATAATGAACATGTTGGAGATCCCACACTTTGGCAAGGGCAAGGACATAAACAACTATGTCAAGCAGTTACTGGCAGTAGTACATGGAGGTATTCTATGGCTGGATACCCAAGTTTCCATAGACATTGATTTGATGGCAAAAATAACAGGTATGCCCATCAATGGTGAGCCACCTACGCAGTACCTAGATGAAAAGACCAAGGATAGATACTTGGAAGAAGAGATGAATCAGACCTATGGGACAGAGAGAGGATCTAGAGGGATCATCATCAACAGGATCAGTGAACCAGCAACAAGGCTAGCAACCAAACTAATGGCCTTTAAATTACTCAGGAAGTGTCGCAAGGACGAAGTACCAACAGGCGTAATAGCAACAGTCGCACAGTGCGCAAAGAACATTGTATTAAGATGGATCCCATATTTTATTAACTTGTTTTTGGAGGATTGCAAGGATTCTCGGAACATAGGAATGGATTTTCATTACTCTTGTATCATGATCTTGATTGCAATAGTGGGTTGGAAGCACCCCAAATACACTATGTTATGTCAGAGAACGGGAAGGTACCATGCAGCACAGTATGAATCACTATGAAACACAACTGTCACAAAGGAAAGAAAGGAAAATACCAGCATCTTTAAGACATACTTTGAAGAAATCCAAGGAAATGTGGTGGAAACTTGGAGGATCCCACCGGAGGTGGTGGAGGAGAAAAAAATGATAGAAAACTTTAAGGCATTGCGGCATAATAGGTGGATCAGGAAAAAAGTGATCCAGAGAAGAAGTGGTTGCAAATGAGATACTTCATCACAGGGGAATAATTATAATAGGCGATGAAATACTGGAAAGAAGAATGGAAGATTTCAATTGAGCATCCAACAAAGTACAAGCATCCAAAAAAGGACAAGCATCAAGCAAAGGACAAAAAAACAGCAGAAGCAGGCTCGTCACGAACAAAAGGTACCCCAATAGAAGCAGGCTCATCACGAACAAAAAGTACCCCAGCATCAAATACAAGAGCAGCATTAGGGCACACAAATCCAACAGGGGAGAGCAGCAGCAAAGAAAAATACTATCCCCAATTTGGTTACACAACAAAAGGACCGCGCAGCTACCACTAATGGCACAACATAGAAGAAGGATAGCATCCCTGCATAGGAGGGACAGGCAGGAAGGGACATACCAAATACCCCATGAACAATAGAGCCAACATAGTCAAGGCCACCAAAGAGAACAATTGTACAGACAGGTGGAGCGCGCAAGAAAATGAAAGCACACAAGGAAGTCCTAGAATATACCATAACAGAGGATGATGCAGAACTAGTTGTGGAGAGAGTACAAGACCACATGCGTTGCAGAAGAATATGAGGAGGTAGAAAAACAAAGAGAGAGGATAATGCAAGAATTGGTAGAGATCAGGTAGGTATTAGATTAGATACGGGTTACCAAGGCACAGCCTGAAGACGCAACACAGCAGTAAACAACGCAGAGTGAGGAAACAACAGTATAGATAAAAGCATTGGCCAATAAGAATTTTAACCTAACTAAAGACATGTTGTAAATAAATGAGGACTTGGAACAGACATAACTCAAGGATGTTGAACAGATAGATATGGTATTGGCGAGGATACCAACAAAAGCATTATATAATTTGCAGATGAGTGTAGTGCAAGAGGTTCAATCCAAGGCGAGGACGGATGCCACAGACCTAGATATAACCAAGGAAGTGTTGGAGACAGTTCTTACAGAAGTGTGACTAGAACGAGAGGAAGAAAAATGTCGCACAGATATCTTAGAGCAAAGACTCTAAGAATTCTTCCAAAAAATTTCAGAGAGTGCACTAGCAGGAGAAATCAATGCAGAGGAAAAGCTAAATAAGATAGCATAGACGATAGAGGAATACAAATAGGAGATAGTATAATTGGTTGGAAATTTGACACCAACCACACCTCCAGAATTCAGATCAAAAAGGGAACAACGGGAGAAAGAACAAGTATATTTTATTGCGATGGAAGTCAAGGGAATAGCTTAACTTTACGAGAGGACAATGCAAATATGGACAAGACTAGCGAAAGATGAGACGATCCAGAAGTTAGAGTAGAGAAAAGAAAATATGAACATTGTAGTTCAAGACCTAAAGTATAGGCAGAAGATAATGGCTATATCCCTAAGACTGAGGATTGCGCAGGAAATGAAAAACTTGCCAGAAGAAGTAAAGACAATCCAAGAGGAACGACAGATCAGATAGGCTCAGTTTGAGCCCCTACAAGAACAAGCAGAACAAATGATAACAACGTTGGAAATGAAGAAAGACAACATGAAACAGGTGCATTTAGAAAGCATACAAGTGTTGAAGCAGCATATCATAGCGCAGTTCATGGAGACCTTGACAGAGAAAAGTGCACAGGCCAAGAAACATGTGGATTCTCTGACGAAGCATTTCCAGGAGTTGGAGAAATTGGTGCAGAAGGAACACATGGCTTGAGTGGCTCAGGACGAGCCACAAGTTAGTGTTGGGGGCCTATTAGAGTAGGAAATTTTGGGAGTTAAGCGCAATAAGTGAGGTAGAATGGACCAAAGGAAATAGTGTGTGCCAGAAAAGAAGGAATACCAACGGGACAAAGGAAAAAGGAAGCAATGCATCAAAAACGAAGGAAGATCGGCGCAAGGAATAGTTGGATTGAATACCAACCACGCAGAAGGCAGTTAGAAAGTGGAAAAGTGGAGTCCACTTAGATTTAGGGTTTTTCAGTAATAATGTAAGGGTTTTGCCCATTTTATAGTATAAATAGAGGATGTATGAGGTAGATTGATGTGTCATTTTTTAGAGAGAAGAAATTATTTTTTGAGAGACCTTTTGAGCCTTGAGTATTTGGTATGATCATTTTTTGGTCGTATAGTTGAGGAGCTAATGGAGTCAGTTTTGAGAAGTAATTAAGGGTCAGGTCGCAAGCTGTGGAGCTTGGTGCGACGTTGGTCAACCTCACATGCACCATTCTTAAACCATATGAATTAATGTGTGCAACGCTATTTTCTGATGAAGAATAAGAAATAAGCAGAAGATCTTTGTGTACATAGCCCAGGGGGGTTTAACCACGGTAAAAATGGTGTCTTTATGTGTGATTTGTTCTTTTTTTGCTTTATAATGAATGAATGGTAGATGAATGCATCTGTTAGGGTTTATTTACAGTGTGCATTAAAATGAGTATGCAAATAGATGATATTTAATGAATAAAATGGTTTATCTAATGAATGTTGTGGTAGAAAATATGTTAAAGTAGAAACAAAAGTAAAATAACATCCACAATCCCTTCCACGACTACAGACATATGCGTCCTACAGTCACCCATAAGCTATCTCGGGTGAGACTACACTATGCACTATATGCGCAGTGTAGCCTTCTGGTTTACCAGAAGGGACAATGGTGAAAAGGGTTTTGTTGGATAACTAAGGTAGAACCCGGGTCAGCCCATACATCCAACAAGGATAAAGTTGAAGACCCCAACAAATTATGTTTGATCATTATTTTCAATATATCCTACAAGATTATCACTAAGGTCATTTCCAGCCACCTAAAATACCGCATGCCCTTCCTCATCTCCCAAGAACAAACCAGTTATGTGAAAGGTTGAAAAATATTGGATGAGATCATCCTTGGACATGAATTCATCCACTCCCTCAAAACTACTATATCTCTAGGCATATTTCTCATTAAGCTCAACATGTCAAAAGAATTTGACAAGTTGAGTTGGCAATACATCCACATTACTCTCCGAGATTTTGGTTTCTCCCCACTTTGGATTAAATGGGTGCTAACGCTCACCTTCATTGTCTTCTTCTCTATCTTGATTGATGGATCCCCTTCCACCACCTTCTCACCTTATTTGGGTATTAAACAAGGTGACCCTTCGTCAACTTTCCTCTTCATCATGATAGAAAAAGGTGTAATACCCTGGTTTTGAGTCCCCACATTAAATAATGTATTTTTTTATTTTCTGAAAGGTTGAAGTTCCTAAACAATTAAAAGAGGTTGGAGTGCCTAGGAAATGTAATTTTGTGATCATTATTAATAACAAAATACATTGCTAATTGCTAGATGGACAAGGACAAGAGTTATAGGGGGATATGATTCCACGAGAGAGGGGACTTAAGGGGATAAGTCTTTTTATTATATTTTATTTACCCATAATTGTTTTAATTGAGAGAAGTGGTTACATGAGCTTCATGGGGAAGGCCATGTGGTTCTTGATTTCCAAGTAAATATATAAAACCATCTTTGGTTGTTTGGGGGTTCACTCATTGTTCATTGTTCACACTCTTCATTATGTTCAATCTTTCATTCATTGTTGCTCATTTATCATTCCTCGTTCATTCTTGTTCTTGGATTGGGATATTGGAGTGAATTGTTGAGGTAGAAGCCATTGTTTTTTGGTTGTAGTAATGACTGGTGTATTCCTGCCATGAATTAATCCTTGCATGCCTGAAATGCATTGACATGTGTTAAGTTTTGTTCATGGTTGTGAATTCTGAGTTTCCCAGCATGGAGACTCTTGACCAGATGCACCGAAGCCCTAGAAGGAGGTGGGCAGCCTGAGGGACTATGTGGCAAAGAAGGGAGACCATTCTCTTGGGTTGTGTAGGATGGAGAGAAGAGAGTTGGTGTACTTTTTATTGTTGTGTGTTGATAAACCTATGAGAGATGGAGTGTTGATTGGTTTGGGAAGTTGAGTGACACCTTGGAACCATCATTGTGGATTCATATCCCTATCTCGAAGGTAACCTGTTTTTGAGACTTGGAATAGTAGTGTCTATGGTTGGGTGGAACGTCCTTGGTATGCATCCAGTTGGTGATTCATTTTGTTAAAGATAAGTTCTTTCTGTCATGTGTTTCTATGCTTGTATATTTATTTTCGTTGTGTATTAACTATTATCTTTGAAATTCGTAATTATAATATGCATGCTTGATGGTTATTGGTGTGCATGGAATGTTTAAACATTATTTTATGTTGTAGCATGAATCTTGATTACTACATGTGAGTCTTTCATGCTTCTTTATTAACTAAATGTTATCTAAATTCGAAATTCATTTTTGAAGTGCATTTTTGAAGTAGCATGGCTAGCCTGTAGGTGGTAGGGTACATTACATATTGGTATCAAAGCTTCTCGTTAAAACACCAAACTGATATGGGCTGAAACAAGTGCAAATCAGGAAGATTTGTTGCCACATAGTCGGTTTGTATGAATTTGGGGAAAAAGGTGAGAAATTTGAGAAAAAATCCCCAAATTCGTTAGCAAATCTTAGTTTTAATGAATTAAGACTATTCAAGAAGTTGATGGATTTGATCTGCAAAGCTACAGAGACGAACTCAACCTTGAAGCTCGAAAATTTTGTATTTTGATCGTTGTTGTAGCGCGGGGCACAGTTTAGAGATTTGATGGCTAATATTGTGTTTGATATCGATATCAATGGCCTAGATTTCCCCTTGATAAATTTAAAAATTGATAAATTTTTGAAGTTTGACAAAGTTACCATATCGACGACCGAGATTCATTTTGGAGGTTTGGAAAATAAGGAAGATCGACGATTCAAATTCATTTTTTATTGTTTGGGAAGTCAGAGAAAATCAATGATCGAGATCATCTTGGTTGGGAGATCAATGGACCAGATTCACCTTAGTGTTAGCTAAAATTATCTAAGTGTTGAAGTTCGCCATCTGAGATCGTCGATGGTCGATGGATTGGGGATCGATGAGTTTGGAGAAGTGTTGAAATTCGACCAAATGACATCTAAGATCAATGATGGTTGATGGATCGAGGATAGGTGAGTTTGGAGAAGTGTTGAAGTTCATCCAAAGGACATCAAATATTGTTGATGGTCAATGGATCGGGGATCGGGGATTTTTACGAAGTGTTGAAATTCATCCAAATGACATCTGAGATCGTCGATGGCCGATGGATCAGGGATCAGTCAATTTTTCAAATTGTTGAAATTCAGGAAAATGACATCTAAGATCGTTGATGGCCGATGGATCAAGGATCAGCCAGTTTGGATAAGTGTTAAAGTTCAATCAGAGGACATCTAATATCATCGATGGCTGATAAATTAGGGATCGGTAGATTTAGTGTGAAGTTCAGATTCTTCCAAGAGATATTGTCGATGGACGATGAAGGAAAAGAAGGTGAATACATGTCATACCATGTTATCCTGGTTGATTGCTCAAGATGACATGCCATGTCATGTTAGCATCCACGTGTCATACCATGTCAGCCAACAGAGATGGTTGATGGCTTATGGTTGGGTCGACTAAATTGAGGAATTTTTTCGACAATTGTCGAGGATCATCGATTTCCTATAGGCCGATTGTCGGGCGTCGGAAGAAGTTTTGGGGAGTTCCATTCACCAACAAAGACCACCAATGGCCGACAGTCGATGACCAGGTCAACCAGTTTGGAGTTGTGTCTAAATCAATCATGGGTCACATAATTGATTTCATGCTCATTCAGTTTTCTGGATTCGTAGAAACGTACATGCCCTTCTTACATAAGGACTCCTCTAAGTCATTCCTTATAGGCATTTGTACACACGAGGAAGTCATTTTCAGGGTCTGCAATATTTAGAACAGGTGCATGGGTTAGAAGGTATTTCAGTTCTTGAAATATTTCTTCACATTCTAAAGTCCAAGTGAATTTAACTCTCTTTTTCTGAAGGGAAATGATTAGACAACCAATATTGGAGAATCCTTTTATGAACCTTCTATAGTATCCCTCTAAGCCCATAAAGGATCTAATATCAGATACATCCTTTGGGGTAGGCCATTCCATGATAGATCTGATCTTGTCAAGGTCTACTGCCACTCCTTCAAAAATAACATGGCCTAAGTAATGGACTTGCTTCTGGAAAAAGCCACACTTGCTAAACTTAGCGTAGAGTTGATGCTCTCTTAGTACTTGAAGAACTAATATAAGATGTTCTTCATGCTCCTCTTTGTTCTTGGATTAAATTAGGATATAATCAATGAAAACCAATACAAATATGTCTAGGAATTTGTAGAGTACATTATTCATCAAGCACATAAAAGTGGTGGGGGCATTGGTTAATCCAAATGGTACCACGACAAATTCATAATGACCATATCTTGTCCTAAAGGTTGTTTTGTGGATGTCTTCATCCTTGATTCAGACTTGATGGTATCTAGACCTTAAGTCAACCTTTGAGAAAATGGAAGCATACCTTAATTGGTCAAACAAGTCATCGATTCTTGGCAAGGGATACTTGTTCTTTATGGTTGTCTTATTGAGTTGTCTATAGTCTATGCACAGTCGGAGTGTGCCATCTTTATTTTTCACAAACAAGGCGGGTGCTCCCCATGGAGACACCCTGGGTTGGATGTATCATTTTTCCATCATCTCTTTTAGATGTAACTTGAGTTCAAATAGCTCTAGTGTACTCATCCTATAGGGCATTCTAGACATTAGCACTGCTCCTGGTGCAAGTTCTATGGAGAAGTTAATGTCTCTTCTCGGAGGTAGACCCAGTACCTCTTATGGAAACATGTCTTTATACTCTCTTAATATGGGGTGGTCCTCTAGGTTTGGTTTGTCATCCATAACAGATTCCAACACATGTATTGCATATAGAGGACATCCCTTTATGCAATACTTTTTCATTTGAAGGGTTGATATTCGTCTCACTGAGACAAGCTTCTGAATCCCTTGGAGGGTTACTTTTCTCCCTTCTTCATTTTCACATTCTAAAGTTTTATAGTAACAGTCCAACTTAGTTTTATAAGTATCTAACCAGACCATACCAATCAACAGGTCATAATACCCTAGGGGAAGTATGTTAAAGGTCGCTTGGGTGGGTAATCCATCCATAATGAATTGGCAAGCTGGTATGACCTCTACTACTTTCCTTTTGGTTCAAGTGGCTAGTTGTATTAACCATGAATTAAAATGTCTAATTGGTTGTAGTTTACACTTATCAATAGTTTGAGGTGCCACATAAATCAAATTAGAACTAGGGTCAATTAAATAGATACTAGATGGTTGGAAATCATACCTTCCATCTCCACCACTGAAGCTTGGTGGTCAACTTTTTTATTATCCAAGACTGCATAAATATGTGGCATGTTCCTGGCCACATCATTGACTGTGGTAGCTTCTTATATGTTGTAAACTCTCCTACTATTTTGTTATCTGTGTGGGAAATCCCTCAGCAGATTTTCTTCTCCACAACCACAACATTTCAAGGGTTCTCTCTTTGGGTTATTAGTCTTTCCTGAGGTTTCTCCAAAAGGTTTATTTCCACTGTGGGAGGTGAAATTATGTTGATACACACTTTTAGTATGAAGGCTCGTCCGAAAACCCTTCGCGTAGTTCCTAATTCTTGAGGATTTAAACCCCTTCTTCTTGAATCCTGAACTATTCTTTTTCTTCCATTCCTCATGAGGTTCTATCTTATTCCCAAACTGTTCATAACAATACCTTTCCTTCTTGATAGTATCTTCTAAGGTCTTTGGCTCATCAAACTCAATCATGTCCCGATTGGACTGAGGTAACCCACTAATGAATCATTGCAATTTTACCTTTTTATTCTTTATGTAGGGTAAATACCTTATCATTTCAAGGAATTTATTGATATATTCCTCTATGGTGAGTTGTCCTAGCCTGAGTTCATAGAACTCCTTAGTCTTCCCATCAAAGTATTTTTCTGATAGATACTCCTTCTTGAAGTATTTCTCAAATTGTTTCCATGATAAGTCCTTCTCATGGATTCCTTTCACATTCCTAAGGTCTTCCCACCAAATGGAAGCCTTCCCATTCAGGTTGAAGATGGCTATTTGAGCCTTCAAGTTTTTAGAGTGGTCATGGACTCTGAAGTACTTCTTTAAACCAATCATCCAAGCTTTGACCTCTTCCTTTTTATTAATCTCTCCATCGAAAGAGGGTGGTTTGGATTTCTTGAATTCTTCAAGATCACGACTTTTGGAATGCTTTGGCTTATTTTCTTTCCTTTGAGAATGTGAGATAGTCTTGCTACTAGAAGATCCCTTGGAGTTTCTAGTTTCCTCTCTAGAGGACTCCCCCGATGAGTGTCCCCTACCTCCAGGTTGGTCCTTCCTCTAGGTACTCCTTCTAGTGTGGCCACTTATGTGACCACATTTTCGTATCTCAGGTGGAATTTTACTTCTCTTCGTATGTCGTCGATCCACATGATTGGTTGCGAGTCCATGTTGTAGCTACCTCTGTATATTGGATAATCTTTGTAGCAAGACTGCATTATTTTCGTTTGTTTTTATTTCTCCTTTATCAATCTCTCGTTGTTGGCCTTGCAACTCTGTAATTCAGCCATGAGGCTCCTTACAGTTTCATCCAGATCCGTAGGGGTTTCCACCACCCTCCTTTCATCAGATTCTTTGTCTCTATTGTGGGAAACATCCCCCACTTCATGGCACATCACCATCCTTTATACTTGTATTTTTCCCTCGATTTAGTAACTGCTTGAGTGCTGACAAAACACTTATTGTTAGCTAATGGTCTATTAGTTCATGAACAACACACAGTTCATATTCCTTAAATACATGCAACATTATAAAATGTTGTTCCTTTCTTCAGTGAAAGTTTAACTAGACTCTTTAGGAAAGAGGTAAGATAAGGTATCACCCTTAAAAGTTCTTTAAATATGGGTTTTTTTACGTGACTCGTCCATGAGACCAAGCAAGCCAAGTGTTGTAACCATGCTCTAATACCAATTTGTAACACACCTGAACCCTGAGTATCTTTCCTAAGAATGGGGCATCAAAATTTAGCTCTCTTTAACATCTCAAATCCTCTGAACGAGGTCTTTATCCTCTTCCACTTACCCGTAGAATTCTAAATGATTTCCACCAGGCTCAAATCCAAGCTTTGGGTTGAAATTTATGGCTTCCCATTGTTCTTTGAGTGTTCATTGGTTGAGGGCCATGTGGCGTCCACGTGAATCCACCTCACATGTATGGTCTCCAAGTTCCTTCATCCACGGTGGAAGTCCATCCACAGTCCGCTCCCATGACTGGAATCACTCTTTGTCTAACACTCAGGCCAGCAGGAAATTTGATTTTTCAGTGTTGAATGCCTCCTTATTGTCTATGCACGAGACCTTTTGCAGTTCTAAACTCCCGAAGTCTCGTAAAATTGCCACACAATTCCGAACTTCGGGCCTTTTCGGTCTCTCTATAACGCTACACCCCAAATCCTCTAGAGTCTCGAAGTCCCAGACTCTCGGATTTTTGGTCACTTCACCAACCACTTTGACTAGGCGAGCACGTACCAAGAACTAACATGTATGAGGGGTTAGGGTGACATGTGTCACGTTCCAATGGGTATATAGGGTATGTGATATGCATGAATCTGAGTGACATGTGGCACATCAAACTGGGGTCCACGTCACCCTGGGTGATGTCACTACACCACATCACTTCGGACTGACAGCCTTCTAACATCCCTCATATCTCACGATCGTGATCTGGCCACGTATATCCATATATCTACGGCTCTCCTTCACTTCATAACTTCGGCGTTCGGGGAGTTTGATTCTATGGCATCTCCATTCTCATGAAGTGACACTTTGCCAAAGTTGCCTCACTGTAGATATAACGACTGAGGGAACTCCCAAACATTCTCGATCCATGGCTCACACTACTTTGCGATGGGGAGTTGGATCTTGGTTTAGTCAGTAAGATAGGTTCATCTCACCACTATGGAAACTAACCAACACCGGTCAACCGTGCAGGTAACCATAACTCTCGATCATCTTTGGTCGGTTCATGACTATGAGGGCCGATAATATTTCGAGGTCCTGGACCTCTAAAGCTCCAAAGCCAGAAGGTCTTAGCTCCCTTAGGTTCATAGCTCATCCACTCGTCTTCCAAACGAAAGGATCTTCCCTTTTGAGACTTACATCTTACTATCCTTCCTGATATTCATCATGAAAATTTCTAAGTACTTGGGCAAGATATCTCAGTGGCACAGTAAGGAGTCTGAAGGGGGTATCCTCTTCAAACGAACAAGTCCAAACTGACGCAATGCTTTCTATCCCAACCCTCCAATGGGTTTACGTACCAAGACATATCGAAGGTCAAGTTGGGGCATATAAATGATCAATAAGAAGCATGAGTCCATGAAAAGATAAATGAATATACGTAAATTTATCATTCAATACATAAACCATTTATAGACAGATAAATGCATGCATTCATTCATTATTCCATTTCAATACATAAAGTATGAAAACGCTTATCAGAAATAGGGGACGTAATGCAATTGTTGAAAGGGGTGCTTGTTTCCACCCAATCATAGGATCAATCACTCCTAACAGATTTACCATTGGCCACCCCCGAGCTATACCATGATTCTTTGACAGAGATTCCTTTCATTCAACTCAGCGATAGTTAGGGACGAAGGTTACTCTCCTCCTCCAGCAGGATCTTGGCAACGGGTTTTCTCTATACCAAACAAGGAGGTCTTCCTGAGTACTTCCACAGTCACTCACTAGACTCATTTATCAACTTGTATCATAACCCTGTTATCCACTTCCTGCGATCAGAACACGCTCATTCTCAGTTCTCCTCGAACCCGAGATTAGTCTCTCTACTCTGCTTCTCTTAGCAGTTCCTCCTCTACCCACCATGCCTTCCTTTCTTGCCTTCCTCAGCAAGATTGTGTGTAGCCTGAATTCCTATTCTGTGGTCAGGTCTAAAATCCTTACAGATGGGTGCTCTGCCCCATTCATTCATTAACTCTTGAGTAGGTATTCCCACCTACCATCCTGACTATAATTCATTCCTAGGTCAGAGGACTGTTTTGATCCTGAGCAATTAAATCCAGCAAAGTACCGGTTTGGTGGGGGTTGTCTCAACCATTCCTGGTCCCCCTCACCATCTCTTTCATAGCATTTGTGGTCTCTCTTGGAAAACCCCCCTTTCAACAGTCATGCAACACTTATCCATTTTTCTATTAATTACAAAAATTACATCCATTGACCCTTTATACAAAGGTTCATCAAATCAAACATTCACACATATCGAGTTTTCCATAGTCTCTTGGCCAATATAGTTATATTTACAAACTGGGGGAACCAGGGGTGTTACACATCCAAACCGAAATGGAGTTTCTGAACATATCATCACTAGGAGTCACTTATCGATATGTTGTCAAAATCGAGCAGAAATTTAAGCAGTAGAACAAGAGGGAATTTGTCTGCAAATACACAAAAACCAAAGTACGGTAAAGGCAGCCCTAATTCACATAATAGCTGACCTCAATATAACCAGTCCAAGCTGCAGGAAAAAAGAAACGGGAATACAAAGAAGGACACTGGGAAGTGGTGTGACTTCCACAGAAACCCTTGGCACAACACCGATGAATGTCACTCAAAATAGTCATTCGTAGTTTATCTCAAAGAAATAGAGTCGATCCTCTAATCGGACTCTGATTCAGAAAATAATAAAAGGACACAGATAATTGATGCAAAACCCATGGCTACTATCGTGACCACAACAATCAAACTAGAAGACTAGAGGATCCTAAAGAGGATGAGCGCCTCTTCCATTCACAGATGTGGGTGAAGGGGACCCCACTACATTTTATTCTTGATAGTGGAAGCCAAAAGAACCTAATCTCTGCAGAGGTCATAAAGTATTAGTATTTTCTGACAACACCACACCCGCAACCATACAACATCGGGTGGCCTCGCCATGGTCTAGATATTCATGTCATCCAGCAGTGTCGCAACTTGGGAAGATCATGCAGCTAGATTAATTGAATGGATCCAACCCCTCCAACAAAAAGTTCCTAACAACCTTCAACAAGCTAAGAAAACCAACTTCTTCAGCAAGGCAAGCAGTTCGCAAGGTTCAAATTCAGCAAAGGCTTCCCCACATTCCATGGGAACATGATGAAATGGGGACCACTACTTCTTACGAGGGTAAGAATGATCCAGGAGGAAATTGGTGGCCACCCACCTATTCCACTGGCTCAAAATAGGGGTTTCCACCTTGGCATCTTTTCTACAGTTTTTTGGGTCCTAATCTTTTAGGGTCATTTTGAGGCCCTAAACAACATTTTTTGGGTGCAGCATAGTCACACTATAGACTTTAGCCAAAGTGTGATGGAAACGTCTATTCCTCATACAGTTTTTTCCAGCAAGCTATCGTGCACCTAAAACAAAGATCATATGCAAGAGTTACGACCTCGGGAAGTTGATGTACCAACTTCCCCCATCGGAGCGCATATGACTTTTGGCATTTCATCTTCCAGGGTTAGGGTTTTGGATTTTCTTTATGCTAAAAAGGCATTTGGAGCCCCATTGTAAATATCATATTCTTGTGAATAAGTGTAGCCATCACATCTCTTCTCAGATCTAAGCTGCCACCATTCCAGCGAGTTCTTTCACTCTGTAATTTTACAGTTTCTGTACATTTCTTTCATTAATAAAAAATGTGCATTATTGTATCTTTGTGCTTCTAGAAATATATATCTTTGTATTTACTTATTATATTTCAGCATTCATTTCATTCTCAAAATAATCCAGATCACATAGGATTTCTACTGTAAACAACCTAAAATGGAGATTTACATGTAGATATATTTATTGAACTATTGTAGGCAAATTCTACTTGAGGTAAAGCCAAATCCCACTGCTTTTGCTTCTCTCAAACCATGCTTCGTAAAAGATTTCCCAAACTCTGATTTACAACCTCATTTTTCCCATCTGTTTTGGAGTGATAGGCACTACTGAACTGTAATTTAGTCCCCATTTTCTTCCATAAGGTCCTCCAAAAATGACCCAAGGACTGAATATATCTATTAGAGATAATAGTTTTTGGAACCCCATGCAATCTAACAATTTCTGAGAAAAATAATTCTTCCACCCTCGATGCATCACTAGTTTTCTTGCAAGCAATGAAATGAGTTATTTTAGAGAACCTATCAACAACCACAAAAATAGAATCATTACCTCACTGTGTGTTTGGGAGCCCCAACACAAAGTCCATGCTAAAATTTATCCATGGACCTATGGGCACTAGTAATGGCATATAAAACCCTGTCTTATGTGAGTGTCCTTTAGTCATTTGACAAAACCAACATTGTGCCACATACCTGGTTATATCATTTTTCATCTTTGGCTAGTGATACTTATTTTTTATTAAGGCTAGTGTCTTATCCTTTCCAAAATTTCTTGCCAAACCACTACTGTGAAGTTCTCTGATAATGTTTTCCCTCATAGAACCAATTGGAATGCATAGTTGTTTTCCTTTGAAAAGGTAGCCATCTTGCATAAAATATTCACCCTGAGTAAGATCCATGTTCCCAGTGACTGGATTCTTCAATCGTTCTACAATCTCCCAAAAATCATTATCAGACACATAGAGATCCTTTAATACAGTAAACCCAATTACTTGATTTTCAATGGTTGTCAAAAGAACACTGCGTCGACTCAAAGCATCTGCAACTTGATTCTTCTATCATGATTTGTGTTTTGGAACAAAGGTGTAGCCTTGTAAGAAAGAGACCCATTTTTCATGTCTATTGTTCAATTTATTTTGGGTGTTTACAAATTTTAATGCAATGTGATCGGTAAATAACACAAACTCCTTCGACACTAAATGATTCCTCCAATGTCGCAATGTTGCACAATTGCATAAAATTCTACATCATATGTGGAGTAGTTCTTTCTTACCTCATTCAAATTTTCACTAAAAAATGCAATTGGTCTGCATGCTTGGCTAAGTACAATTCCAATGCCTACGTGTGAAGCATCACATTCTACCTCAAACACTTTATCAAAATCTGGTAAGGCTAATATACGTGTCTTAGTTACCTTCTTCTTTAAAAACTTAAAACTTTCCTTAGCTTCATTGGTCCACATGAATGTCTTTCCTTTGGTGCAATATGTTATGGGTGCTACAATACTACTAAAATTTCAAAGAAACAGAGTCGAGACTCAAATCGAACTTTGATTCAAAAAATAATAAAAGGACACAGATAATTGATGCACAACCCACTACTACTGTCTCGACCACAACAATCCAACTAGAAGACCAAAGGATCCTAAAGAGGGGGAGTGCCTCTTCCATTCACAGATGTGGCTGAAGGGGACCCCACTGCATTTTATTCTTGATAGCGGAAGCCAAAAGAACCTAATCTCAACAGAGGTCATCAAGTAGTCGGATTTTCTGACAACACCACACCCGCAACCATACAACATCGGGTGGCCTCACCAGGGTCTAGATATTCATGTCATCTAGCAGTGTCACTTGTCCTACAACATCAAGTCATTCAAGGATGAGGTACTGTGTGATGTTTCCCCACTAGAAGTTTGTGATGTTTTGTTAGTCCAACCATATATGTGGAAGCATCATGTTTTTTATGAGTCTCGACCCCGTAGCGTCATTATTACTTTGGGGAGTCATCTCTACAGGATACCAGAGATAGTCCCGACTACTATCCTAAAAAAATGGTGTCGCAAAGTAATCTCTCATACTGCAAAGTTTAGCCTCTTCACAATCTAGGCATAAGGTGAATAGTAGGACACTACAACCAATGTAGCCTTGGCGCAAGACCTTTCTATCATGTTGTTCCTGATTTTATACTTTAAGGCTCTAAAGTATACTGTCAAGGCATCCAAAAAAAGGTAGAGAGAGTTAAGGTGTAAAGGTGTCAATTATTAAGAGGAAAGCTATGGTTGGTTTCTTAATTGTCTTTGTCTAGCTTCCCAGTGCTCCTGGATGCTTATATCCCTTTCAATTGTTGCCCATGAACGTTCTAATTTCACCCGGGTGCTTGTTGTATGTAAGATAGTGTTAAATAAATTTAAAGCAATGCTAGTTTGATCTAAAAGGTCGAGCTCTATATTGGGATGTCTTGTAATAGGTACAGTCATGAGGGATAAAGGTTAAAATATCTAATACTTTGTTTTCAGGTTTTACTATTTCTGTTTTAGATTATAAGAGAAAAATCCCAAACTTAAATTAATAACATAATAATTTCGGAGTTCGTTTCCTGTTCCCGAGTTAAATTTGAAAATTATGAAAGTGATGAGAGAAAAACATAAAGCTACTTAAACAAAATGAGGCATCAATCATGGAGGAATATCACTTTGCAACAAGGGAAGAAGAAAGACAAGAGATCTCTAATGAAGCATAAAAATATAGTAACTTGAATATCTACAGGTCTTGAACCTGCTAATAGCAAGCACAAGGGAAAAAATGTAAACAATTAGATAACCAAATAACTCTAAACCACAGTAGATGTTGTACTAAATTGCAGTTGGGAATTCATCAAAGATATATAAGGGAAAGATGTTGAAAATGAAAGTTAAAGAGGAACACATAACTCGGGGTTGGAAAAATCTGGAATCTTCGTTTGTATTTTCATTAATCACTGTAAATGAGAAACTTCTCTAGTACAATCAGCCGCAAAAAAT
>ML777389.1:569761-666590 GCA_009831015.1 Picea engelmannii | reverse complement strand
CTTTTGGCTCTTCATATCCTAGGGTTAGGTCTTTGGATGTCTAGGACTTTTGGCATTCCCGATTATTGTAAAAAGGCCTCCAGAGCCTCATTGTAACGATCTTCTTGCAAATGCGAGTAGCCGTCACATCTCTTCTCAGAGATAAGCTGCCACCATTCTAGCGAGTCGTTCACTCTGTATTTTTACAGTCTCTGTACATTTCTTTGATTAATAGAAATTGTGTATTACTGTATATCTGTGTTTATGGTTGCATCTCTGATACATTTCTGTTATATTATTGAATATCTGCAATATCTCTGTGCATTTCTTTATTATATCTCCGCTCTCATTTCATGCCGAAAATAATCCGGATCAGAATTTCTCATTAGTTTCACGATCCAACATGGAAGGCTCATAGAGTTTCATATTTTCCACATTTATGACCAAGTAAATGTGCATATATGAGAATAGACCGAGTCTATATGAGTTGCCACCCACCTTCTCCATCACTTCAAAAGGACCATATCCTAGAGACTTGATATTCTTATGAGGAACCTGCATCCTTTATTTATTTAGATATAACCAAAATCTATCTCCCACCTTGAATGTTTTCTCAATTCCGTGTTGATCACGTTGAGCCTTGTACTTTTCATGTGACTTCTTCAATGTATCCAATGCTTCCAAATGGATCTTCCTAATCTTATTAATGAATTTTCTAGCATCCAATGCTTCTCTCGTGGTGTCTTCCCTCACTCCTCCTTGGTATCCATTTACAACATCTAAGGGAAAAGGTGGAAAATACCCAAAGTAAGTTTCAAAAGGGGACTTACTAGTAGAAGCGTGGATTATTATGTGATACTAGTGATGAATATAAATAAAAACAAATTCCCATATCCTTGGATCCTTCTAATTATAACCCCTCAAAATATGAACCAATGTCTTGTTCACTACTTCTTATTTCACATCTATCTAGGGATAGAAAGTTGTATATCTCTTCAATTTGGTGTTCATATTCTCCCAATGTGTAGTCCAAAAGGCATTGAGAAATATTGTATCTCTATCTAAGATGAGGCTCAGTATCCAAAGTGCGCCTAGAACTTTTCAAAGAACATGTTTGTTGCATATTATCCCTTGATGCCCATTTTACAAGGCATGAGAATGCACATCTTTCTAAGCATGTTAAATACCACACACAAATAGTCATTCCCCTTCCTTGTTATTAGAAAACCACTCATGAAATCCATGGAGATGCTCTCCCAAGGTTTAGTATGTACAATTAAGGGATGGTATAAACCTTGATTTCTATTACTAGGCTTGTCGATACAACAAAGCATGCATCCTATAATAAATCGAGCTACATATTCTTTCATTCTATGCCAATACACATACCTCTATAAGTTGGAAAATGTCTTCCCAACACCAAAATTCCCTACAATTTTGGAGGCATGAGCCTCTCTAATAAGTTACAATCTTTCACCTTTAAGAACATAGAGATTGTCTAGATTATAGAGCTACCCATCCTAGAGAGGATAGTCAACCTTACCATCACTTTATTCTAGTACATTAACTTGGCTCTATAGCTATTGAAACACCTCTTTGAATCCCTCATCTTCTGTGTATTACTATTTTCTTGCATCATGGGTGAAAGGCTCCATGTGCATAAGGGTCCCCAAAGTTGTGATATTGGATGTGGGTGGCCTTGAAATCATGTCTGCCAACTTATTAGTGTTTCCCTTATTATATTTGATGATTAAATGAAATTTCTATAAAACCCCATCCACTTGTAGTGTTTAGTTTGTTGAAGCTTACTCTGGGCGTGCAAATACGATAGTGGCCGGTGATAAGTGTGGATGATTGTCTCCTTTCCCATCAGATAATGATTCCATTTCTTAATATCTTGAACCAAACAAAAGAGTTCCTTGTCATATGTAGGGTATGTTGATGTTTCTGGTAGTTGAGGGAGTATTCACCTCTGGGATAACCTTTCTTATAGATGAAGTTTCCAATATGTTAAAGGAAAACCATTGGAAGTCAAAGAAGATCCCATAAGAGAATTCAACCTCATAGAAAACAATAAAGAAGAATTATAATGCTCTAGAAGTAAAGTCGTCTCTAGAAGAAAAATATAAACGAAAAATATGTTTTCCAGAAAGTCATGTCGACCTTGCCAGAAAAGTCACTCGACAGATTAGTATAAATAAGAGTGATGCCTTCCTCATTTCGCACACTCTCTAATGGAGATATAGCACAAGTTTGGTGGAGAGCTGGAGATGCAGCTGTAACTGTAGAAGGAAGGAAGTAGGGCACATCTTGGTTAGGGTTTCCTCATACCTATCGCCAGGGTTTGTATTTAGTGATGTGCATAATGAAGGTCAACCCCTATAGCGCTCTGGATTGAGTGAGTTGCAACTGCATTGTTGGTTATCTCTTGGTGGTGCACTAGTGGAGGCTAGACGCCCTAGCGCTCTGGCTAGGGTGTGCTGCATCTATGTTGTTGGGCTATCTTCTTTGTAGTTTTCTCTAGTGGAGAGAGCTTGTTCTTGGTAATTTTGTCTTGGTAAGGATATTCTCTATAAGAAGGTTGTTGGGTTTTCTCCCCTTGTGTAGAAGGGTTTCCTAGGATGTATATGTTAATCTTAGGGGTGGCACGAGTAGGTGTCTATGGTTGGGTGGAGATGGTGCAACATAGCCTATGGAGAAATGAGCATGCAAAATAATTTTAAATTGCTATGGTAAATGTAATGTTAATGTAATTAACAAAAAATCAACATGGTATTAGAGCTTGGTTTCCTTCAGAACGGTCTAATCGTTGGAAGGAATATCATGAGATTTACCTTGCCACTGCAGTTTTTCGATGTACCTTGCTGCAATACCTTTCCACTACACAATTTTATCTTGTCAAGATAGTTGGAGCACCTTGAAGTTTTAGGGTTTGTTGCTGCTTATCGTTGTTGTCGAATGGTGCTACAATTTTTTAGGTATGTACTTGTATATGTTAAATTGTATCAATATCTTAAGGGTGTTTTGTAGGAGAAGGGACTTTTTTCCAAGAAAAAAATCATAGATCCAAAGGGATCTCATATATAGTGCATTCAGAGGAACATCACACCCTCTGGGTTTGATTGTTTTGATACATCTCTAGTTGTTATGGCACCATTGCGATCTTATGTTTTTGATATATTGGAGTTATGATCATTATACTAACCACTTAATACTAGAGATGCATTTTTTTATCTCCCCTCTAGGATATGTTCTTTTTTTGTTATGTCTGTTCTGGGCAGGTTATATTGTTAAATTCCATGGAGGTTTCCATGGAAATGTTGTTTTTCTTGTTTTCTTATTTTGGGCAGGTTATCTCGAAGGTATGTCACTAGTGATGGTTGTGAGAGGGAGCTATAATTATGGTTTCAGAATGCAACATATTATTGTAAGTTTTAAACCTGTGAAGTAAAGCAATGCATATAGATTATTAAGCAAAACATATATTAATCAAATGGCTCAGACACATAGTACACAAAGATTTATATCGAAAATCCTCAACCAGGGAAAACCTTTCTTATTTTCATTATATCGAATTTCACCATTCACCATACAATATATACAATGTTTTTAGGTATTCTGTAGATACCAAAACCCTAATCCCTTAATCCGGGATTAATTTAGAAAACCGCTAAAAATAGCAAAACCCGCCCAAACACAGTTGTCGAAACTGATGCGCCCACACACACACATGAAAAGAATATAACATATACCCAACAATTATATGGTCTCTAGTTTGAGACATGAAGCAGTCTGACCAGACAAGGAGTTTTTATAGATTGACATTTTGACCAGTTCCTGGTGCATGATTCTATTAGTCTGAGTGAGTCATGGCGTAGAAAACTTGCTCATTTGCATTATAGAGATATTCCCACTTTGGGAAAGATGGTGACGAGTCTTCCAATGCTTTGTATTGAGCATTATGGAATCTGTAGATGTTGTTCTCTTGGAACAAATGCCAAGGGATATTTTTTGAGCAATGAGGCTCCAACACACATCCACATATGAGCATACAACTGACATTTTCACCAAGCCTCTGTCAGGGATAAGCTTGGAAGGAATGAAAATGGTTCCCTCAGGGAGTGTTGACGATTGCAACATCAGGAAAACATTCCAATATTGATCACATGAAATTTATCATGTGGGAATGGCCTCGATGTAATTTCGATGGATTGAAGATTCGAGTTGCTGCTATATCTACAAGAGGAAAGTATTGGGGAGACATTCCAAGATTGGTCAGACAGACTTGACCATGTGGGAATGATCCCATGGTAGTCGTCAACAAACTGAATGCTTGGGACCCTGATATAGTCTTCGACAGACTGAAGACTCGAGGCCCAACGTAATCTTCAATGGACTGAAGCTACATAGTTATCGATGGACTGAGGACTCCTCTAGTGTGTGTGACTTGCATTAGGCGTCATTCTCTTAGAGAATGCTCACTTAAAAGTGTATACTTGTAGAGGTGAGTGGTCTCGATAAGCATCAGGCTAATCCTTCTCCTAGTACTGGGATGCAGACTAGGGGAGATAGGGAACATCTACATCCAGAGTAGATGTGCCCCGACGTAGTCTTTGGCAGACTGAACATTTGAGGTGTTTGAGGTGAAATTACACATGTCCTATGTACTTTCCAGGATTGATATTGATCATTCCAAGAATGCTCATGATCATGTGGGAATGTGGACATTCCAGGATCAATCATGATCATTTGATCATGAGGTGAATGTGGTTCTGATGTGGTCTTGATTCTTGTCATGGGACAAGAATGACTCGAGATGCTAGACACAAGGTTGTGGAGATGGATCATCAATATAGCTAATGAGGATTATGGAGAAACTTTTCTATGACAAAAAAATACCAATAAAAATACAAGATATGCTTGGAGAATGCCTTCCTTGTTGAGAGGGAGTATTGATGGTTGCATCTTTGTGAGACATTCTTCTGTGATGATACTCCTCGATGGAATGAGTTCAATATAACACTTATCGATGGAATGATAAGTTGTACTAGGTTGGTGCCCAATGTCCCTTGGGAGTGGACCATGTGGACATGTCCCTTGGCATTAGACCAAGTGGACACATCATGGGCAAGTAGTTCCTTGACAATGCACTATGGGCGAGTAGGTCCTAGTTACACACTATGGGTGAGTAGGTCCTAGTGTATTCTAGTGGTGATGAGGCCCTAGAAAAGCTCCACATTGGGTGTATCCATGTGCAATGTGATGATGCTACCAGTAGCATGGTCTGTGACCATGGCATAGCCTATGAGGTTATGAGGAATAGAGGAAAAACATCATGGAGAATACCTCCTTGGCTAAGAGGGAGTGTTGATGTTTTTGGCAGCTGTGGGAGGTATTCACCTCCAGGATAACCTTTCTTATAGATGAATTTTCCAATACGTTAAAGGAAAACCATTGGAAGTCAAAGAAGATCCCAGAAGAGAAGTCAACCTCACAAAAAATAATAAAGAAGAATTATAATGCTCTAGAAGTAAAGTGGGCTCCAGAAGAAAAAAGATAAACAATAAATATATTTTCCAAAAATTTAAGTCGGCCCTGCTAGAAAAGTCATTGGACATATTAGTATAAATAAGAGTGACAGCTTCCTCATTTGGCACATTCTCTCATGGAGATATAGCGCAAGTTTGGTGGAGAGTTGAAACTCCAGCTGCAAAGGGAAGGAAGTAGGGTGCATCTTGGTTAGGGTTTCCTCATACCTCTCGCTAGGGTTTGTCTTTTGTGATGCACATGGTGAAGGTCAACCACTCTAGCGCTCTGGCTAGAGTGAGATGCAGCTGCATTGTTGGTTATCTCTTGGTGGTGTGCTAGTGGAGGCTAGAAATCCTAGCGCTCTGGCTAGGGTGTATTGCATCTATGTTGTTGGGTTATCTTCTTTGTGGTTTTCTCTAGTGGATAGAGCTTGTTCTTGGTTATTTTTTCTTGGCAAGGATATTCTCTATAAGAATGTTGATGGGTTTTCTCCCCTTGTGTAGAAGTGTTTCCTAAGATGTATATGTTATGCTTGGGGATGGCATGAGTAGGTGCGTATGGTTGGGTGGCAATGGTGCAACATCGCCTATGGAGAAACGAGCATGCAAAATAAGTTTAAATTGCTATGGTAAATATAATGTTAACATAATTAACGAAAATTCAATAGGGTAGTTCAAGACTTTGCCATGGAACATTTCAAAATTATAGCATACTAACTTTCCTCCCTACATCAAGATTGTTCCCATAGTATATCCACTTGCATTCATTTCCACCTCAAAAGGCTTTTATAAATCAGGCAATGCAAAAAAGGGTGCTTGACTAATATTTTATTTCATCTCATCAACAAATTTCTAGTGATTCTTTCCCCGCTAAAAACTCTTTTTGTTGGTTGTTATGGAATGGAGTGGTGCAACATGGATGAAAAAGATCTTATAAAGTTTTTTAGGTACCGTGTTTCCCCAACAAACATCCTAACTTCGGTGACATTAGTAGGAATTTTCCACTTGAGGATGGTATCCATCTTCATGGGATCTATCTTGAGTTCCCCTCCACCATTCACATACCCTAGATATACCAATTAATACTAAGTAAATTCACATTTTGTAATATTTTCCAATGGTTTATGCTTTTTCATAGTCTCTAACAACTGCATGAGATGTGAGATATGCTCTTCCCAGGTAGACCTATAAACCAATGCACCATATAAGTACACTGTTACAAATGAATCTAGAAAGTAACATAATACATCATTCATAAAACACATAAATGTAGTTGTTGTGTTACATAAACCAAAAGGCATTACCAACCATTCATATAGACCTTGCCTTCTCTTGAAGCTGATATTTTGGGTGTCTTCTTCTTTAACTTGTAGTTGGTGGTATCCCGATTTGAGATCCAACTTGGTGAAGTACTTGGCATGCTACAACTGATCTAGTAAGTCATCGATCCTAGGCAAATAGTATGGATTCTTGAGGGTGATATTATTCAAATATTTGTAATCAATACACATTATCCAAGTCCAATCCTTCTTGGGTACTATGATGATAAATGACCCACAATGTGAGGTGCTTGTTCAAATTACTCCCTACTCCAATAGTTGTTGCAATTGCTTCCTCACTTCATCTGCTTCCAAGATGGATAGTCTATACAACCCAATGTTTGGAAATGGGGAGTTAGGCAATAAATTTATCTCATGCTCCACTTCCCTCTTGGATGACAACCCTTTAGGTTCCTAGAACACTTATTTGTATGCTTGTAAAAACTCCTCCAACTAATGTTTCTACTCTTTACTGCATCCCTCCAGAGATGCCTTTACTTTTACAAATTCATATCCTAGATAATTCTCTCTTAAGAAGAATAATACAAACTTCCTACTAGAATTGATCAATTTCTTGGCATGTTTATCGCTTACTAGAGATATCTTAGACATACCTCTATGTGCATTGATGATGAAGGACTTCCCATCCTTGATTAGGTAGTTCTAGTTGGCTATCCTAATGAAGATTTCATCCCTCGTGTACATGTATGGTCCTACAAACACTACACCACACATCAAAGTTGTAATACATCAACCCCAACTTCATCAATATAGTTTGCATTTATCGTGAATTTGATCTTACATTGCTTAGTGACCAGTTGAGGCCTCAAAATCCTTCTAATTCTTTTCAAATTTGGGGACTCTTCTTTTTATACACTTTTGCATCATTAATGTTTTGATTTATGAATCAATTTCTTATGCCTTTAGTAGCCTACCTTTATGTGATTGGACCTTTTTGAGTTCATATTTTAGATTGCCCTCTAGCCTTGGAAATATTTTTGAATAATCAATTTTTAAGTTTTGTTTGATACTATCAAAGGGATTTTCATTTTCCCCCAATTGCAAAAAAAGTAACATTTTATTTTTTACTCGTCATTTTTCAATTTGTTACTTACGTTGCAAAGAGTTTCGAAATATACATCTTTTTTTATTGCACCACAACCTAGAGAGAAGTATCAAAATCCAATCTTTCTTTCTTTCTTGAAGCCACATAGGTTTTCCAGAAATAATGCGTTGGAAGTCCTCCTTTGTCATTTTGACTTATTTATGGAGCTCTTATGAAGATTATTTTTTTTGTTTCATATCAATGTTTGTGGAGACCTATTATCGATTTTTCCGTTTGCGTGGGTAAAAAATTTAGGCGTTGTCTAACTATTCTAAGAAATGTTTTTTTTCGTTGGAATTTGGCCACATAAATCTGCACGAAATCACTATTTTTTTTGGTTTAAAATCCTTTTTTGAATGTAAAAATGGATTCAACATGATGAAAAACCCATGGGGCACTTGAATTATATAGAAATAATCACTCAAATTTGCCAATCTAACAATTTATTGCCGGATTTTTGACAAATATTCTAAAAAAAAAATGGTTGGAAAAGAATAATGTCGTAGAATGTTTAGACTAAGAAAACAAATTATCTTTCCTTTTCATACAGATATGGAAAACTTTCTGATGGATCCCACGTGATTTTTCGCTCATGCATAAAGTTTTGAACATTATGGAATTAATGATGTTTTTAATGGCATCAATTGATTGGTATGATTTGATTTAACAAATCCAATCATTACCAAACACAACACAAGCTAAATGATTGGTGGCATGATTGGATTTATTACAACTTAAACCATCAATTTGATTCACCATACAATACAACATTTAGTATATTTTTGCATAAGATTTTTGAGATAGAGCTACCCTAGCGATAGTGCAAGTGGCTTGGATTTGAAAATTTGGTTATCATCTCAAATTATTTCCCCATCTTCTTTGCTTCTCTCACCAAGTAAGTTTGATTCCAATCTTTTATGTGTCATGCATTTCATTTGTCATGAATTTGTTTGCATGTATCTACGTTTCGTGGGTAGTATCAACTTAACAATAATGATTAATTGCTATCTTTTTTTATTGAACCCATGTGATGTTTCAGAACCGTAAGTTTTTCACCCAAATTTTTGTAATCTAGTCTAGTCTAGAAAGTTTCATTTTACGAGTCCATTGTTAGTCCATGCCTACGGAAAAGGGACTATAACATTCGCTTGGTGGTCAACCATCATTGACCGCCTATTAGTGGGTGCATTTTGGTAAATGGAAGCCTATTATTAGGTGCATTTTGGTAAATGAGTTGGTGCAGTAACTAAAGTTTTTGAAATAATTTTTATTATTTAATTTTTTTAAATTAAAAAAAATCTTTTTTTAATTATTAAAAATTTATATTATGATTTTCCTATTGGTCCATGCATGTGAGTTGCCACCTTCCATGCATGCGAGAACTTCATCAACACCTTCCAATCATGCAGGAAGGTCATCAATGGAGGAAGTCTTCATGGATTTTGAATCTGAGGAGGGTGCATCACTTAATCAAGGCCGCCCCAGACACCACGACCAAGGGCGTGGAATGGAAGAAGAGGAGATGTTGGAGAGAGCCGAACAACTTCCAAATACCTACAACTTTTGCAAGTCCTCCTGCCGATGCGATATTCAAAGCCACTCTGGTAAGTCACTCAATGGACGTTACCAATTATTGATGAATTTGTCTAGATGTATAAACTTTATATATATATATATATTCCTTGGCTATGTGTAAAAAATAAAATAAGCAGTACCATACCTCGACCTTTTATCACTCGATATATTTGTTGTTATTGTGTTGAATTTGAATAGACTTATGTTGGGGGACTTTAACAATTTTGATGATGAGTCTGATATGAATTGCACGACGTGCTGCACATTGAACCAACATAGGATGGATAGGGAGGCATGCATAACTGGTACCACTGAACACAGATGGCTTTTAGGTGAGATGAAGAGATTACCTGTGACGCTACAACGTGTGGCTTGAAGCTGACATATAGTGTGCCAAGCATTTCCCTTCATCCCAAAACTGTACATATGAAGCTCAATGACATTGCTCCCATCTGTAGTGCAATCCATGCCAGACCACTCCATTCACACGGGTTACCAAAATTCATATTCTTCCACTAGGATGATAAGTTAAATAGGGATTTCATGACCTGTATTTGTTGGTTGTCGAGTCAAATTCCAGAATCCAAATATGAAAGAATGAACAGGAGACTGAGAAAGGAACAGTATGTCCAACAAGACCTCATTTTTCACAGCAAAGAAATGAAGAATGTGTGCAATCACTACTTCAACCTATTTGTTGGGCATCCATCTCCTTCATAGATTTCGCCTCAGGCTTCCTCCCCAAGCCCTAAACTCAAATCTAACCCTTGACCTGATGGGCACGTCCAAGAGGCGGTGGCAACCCTAACGCATGCTAACAAGAAGGTGGATGAAGTTTAGCGCATTTGAAAAGGTGAACCATAACGCATGCTAACAAGTAGTTGGATGAAGTTTAGTGCATTTGAAAATGTGGTGGATACTATGTTGTTCGCTTGGCTTGACACGTGTTTGATAAATCCCATAAAAATGATGATAATCAAATTTGGTTTTTTAATTAAAATATTTAAATTCTTTTTGTGATGACCATCAACACTACTCCTATGTTTCTCTACAAACTTTGTTCACCTTAAATTGTGTTGGTATTAAGGTATGCCAATGTTATAAAGTTGCTGAACAAATTATAAGCATGGTTCATCCCCCAATATTAAAACATTGTTCTATTCAAATAACTTAATTTATTTACCATTAGTGGGCTAAGAAGCCATGAAACTTGACATTCCATAGCATGTTTTTCAGGGATCTAAAAATTTATGGGCTGAGATTTTTTTGTTGCTGACAAATTTGCTTATACTTTCATATGGTTGAAAATTGACATTCCATAACTTGTTTTGCAGGGATCTAAAAATTTATGGGTTAGGATTTTTTTGTCATTGTCAAATTTATTTCTACTTTCATATGTTTATAAATAAACCTGATAAATCTTTGCTTAAATATTTTCCATTAGTGGGATATTTGTTTTTCGTCTATAGTATTTCCCTGAAAAGAACAACCACATGAGAAACTCATCATGAAAATACCCATATTCATTAGACATGGAATCATTAAGATTGTTGAGAATAACAAGTTTTCTATACATTCTGAAAATAAGTTATTAATGTGATCTCTGTTTTCCAGTTATTTTAATTTGATAATCAACGATTCTATCCTTTCATCACTATTATCACTAACAAGGTTTCAAGTACCATTATTCAATGTATTCAATTATTGTAGTTACCGAGTTCCAATATTTTTCAGTGGATTCTTATTAATTTTATATACGACATAAGGTAGTAAACCACTTTCATTAAATTTCTGAATCAATTACATACTTAATATTTTATATAATAGGTGACGTCTTAATTAAATATGTTAATGAATTTAGTAATCCTTTCTAGTCTTACCAAAGGCGCATACTAAATTCAGTAGTTAGAATATTAAATGAGTAATGATGCTCACAAATTGACAAGAGTCATGAGTATCACTAATTGGAAGGGTATTTTTTATGGTAAGGTAAGTAAATTATTTTGTTAAACTCATGGTGCACTATTGAAGGTGGATAGGTTTACCTCAGTCTGCGAGGAGTGGTTAATGAAATTTGTGTGCCAACTTCTCAATAAATTCCCACACCGTTGTCACGACTAACAAAATACTGAGAGAAAATTAATAAGTCCAATGCATAGTTGAAGCTTAAGATCCACATAGAAACCATGTGCATCGAAAATCAGGTCATGAGCGAGTGACAACATGAAAAAAATAATGAAGGTACTCACACGACTCAATAGACACAACTCAGGAAGTCAACAGTCAATTATAGGTAATGGACGCCCTTCTCTGCATTCGTTGAGTCCACTTACAACTTGTTGTAATTCATTAGATGCTAAAGGTTTAAGGATAACTTAGTATAAACGATCGCCATAACGTTGGTGGATTAAAATCATAAATAAATTCCACGTGATTGAAGAACCCAATCCTTTATGATATAACGTATCTCCATCAATCACTCGTATCCAATTAGTGGATTAAAATTTTTGTCTTGGAAGGTCAATCATATGGACCCCAAATATGGAGGTAAGTACTAGTGGAATAACGCCATTATAGAGATGAATTTCAGAAACAAAAAGAAGGGTAACCATTGTCATAAACATGGTTTTAAAATGAAGCTTCTATGTCCAAGTTTAATGGCTACCAAAGACTACGTAGTGTAATATCACAACAATAAATTATGATCGGATATGGGTAGTTTATATATGATAACCTTGTATATTACAACTGCAATCAAGAATCGACGGATTTAGTCGAGCTATTGAAGCAAAAGAGGCCTGCTAAAACAATAAACCTGAGGTAAGATGGAGCGATGTCTACAATACAATTGCGACAACAAAATTAAAATTTTGATGGTAGTCCTCTTCATTTTAAAAATTTGTCTATTCAAGACATACACGAAAAATTCTCTCACAAAAATTCTCATTACCAAATTTAAAATTCAAGGAGGTACATGAACAAACAAAATCATCTCAAGTTCATAATGAAACTTTCAACCCAACCGGGTTCACACACACACACACATAAAATTTACAGCAATGATTTAACCATGAAACAACTCAATCTGCATCTGCCCATATAACTTAAGAACAACCTATATAAGTTCACAATTCACTTAAGTAGAAACAAATTTTAACTATTATGCATAAAATTTCAGTATAAACCCGTAATCAAGATATGTTTTTCGACAAAACAAATTGCATTGGATAATAAATATGCATCTATGGTAGTGTACAATTTATCAATGTTTCGAACATCTTGGTTAATATCGACATAGTATAATCCAACAACAAATCATTTATATCAATAGTATTGAATACTTACAATACCCTTCTTAACATACAATTAGACAATAAATTATCAACCCAAGAATTTACTAACTATCAGTACAGTAACCAGATAATAAAATAGTGGCCTCTTACACGATCCACTTACTAAATGTGAAGTAACTAAGGACACAAATATAACAACGAGGACAAGGCAGGGACTAGGCTTTGCATCTACTTCCCTTGTTCTCCTTATCATTGAGTCGAATTGAACACTTAATCAATTTTGAGTTATAGTCTAGTATGGATTAATAGTGAATCCAGTTTTTCGTTTCATCATTCCGATTTTTTGTTTCCAAATCGCTTATTTGATGCATTTGAAATCGGGGTTAGTAATTCCTCATGGTTTTATGATTAATGACACAATTTTCCTTTTATTTTTTACTCAATTTGTAGTGAACACATGTAATGGGAAAGGATTGAATATTTATGTTCTGGTTTTTCATTCCCATTCTATAATTCTAAGTTGTTTTTCATTCAAAACTTTGATAGGATTGTTTACATGTTGACTAAGAAAATAAGGAAAAGAAAGAAAAGGAAATTTTGTCAAGATTGTCGCAAAAGAAATATAAGGAAAGAATGGATTGGGAATTGTTAGGCCAGGTATTGGCATAAAATGTAACTCCCCTTGATGTGTACTGCATTAACATGAGAGGTGCATAAATACAATCTAAGTAATTGTTTTTCTTCTCAAATGGATGACTCTTCCTATCACCTATGACTCTTGATATTTACATTATTATTACAGTAATGCAATCCCAAGGATTACGTGTCTAACATTCCCCCTGTTAATCTGAAGGGGTGTTTGTGAGTCCAAACATCATTATGAACTTTTCAAAATTTTCTCTTCCAAATGATTTGGTGAAGATATCTGCAATTCGCTCATTTGTGGAACAATATCTCAAGTGAATAGTCTTGGCCTCTACATGATATCGAATGATGTGATACTTTGTGTTGATGTTCTTAGTTCGATCACAGAATCTGGGATTCTTGGCCAAATTCATTGCAGAAGTATTGTCAAATAGAAGATGAGTAGAATTCACTTGTTTCTCCTGCAAATATTCAAGTATTTTCTTATATACAATCTCCTTCATTGCTTCTGCAACTACCACATATTCTGCCTTTGTTGTGAATCTGTTGGAACTGAATTTTTGCGTGATCTCTAGGAGATAGTTGTTTATCCAAGACTCATGTGATAGCCTAAAGTTGATACTCCATTTTCCTTATCCCTGACAAAGTATGAATCAAAATATTCGATCAGGTTGAAGTCATCCACCTTAGAGTACCTAAGTCCAAAATCTTGAGTTCATTTCAAGTATTTTTGAACTTTTTTTGCAACAGAACAATGCCCTTCACAAGGATTTTGCATGAACCTAGAAAGAATCCCAACAACAAATGAAATGTTTGTTCCGGTGGTAGTAAGATAGATAATACTTCCCACAATTTTTCTATACTTGGTTGCATCCTCAAATTCATTCACTTCTTTTGATGCGAGTTTCAAATTCTGTGCCATTGGAGTATAAACAAGATTGCACTCAGCCATGCCAAACGTGTTGAACACTTTTCCAATGTACTTATTTTGGGAGATGAATATGTACCTTGGGTTTTGAATCACCTCAATGCCCAAATAGTAGTAGAGATGTACCAAATATGTCATCTCGAATCCTTTCTTCGACTCTTTCTTTATGGATGTAGTGTAGCTTTGATTGTTCTTTGTTATCAACAAATCATCTACATATACTACAAGATATACGACAATTTTTGCAACTTTCTTGACAAACAAAGTTGCATCATCAATATTGAAATGCTTGAAATTCAATTTCAAAATATGCTCAGTTAACTTTTCATACCATGCTCGTGGTGCCTTTTTCAAGCCATATAAGGATTCAATGAGCTTTCATACCTTATGCTATTGTCCCTTCACAACAAATCCTTCTGGTTGAGACATGAAAATATTATCTTTCAAGTATCCATTCAAGAAACCAGTCTTCACATAGATTTGATAAATTTTCCATCCATTCTGCACTACCATGGAAAATAGAGTACGGATGGTAGCCCATTTTACTATGGGGGAAACATTATCTTCATAATCAACACCTTCTTTTTATGCAAATCCATTTTCCATGAGCCTTGCATTGTGCTTGTCAAATGAGCCATCTAATATGTACTTTTTATTGAATACCCACTTGCAACTGATTAGTTTGGTTTCGAATAGAATATCCACTTGTTAGGAAATGGGTGTGCTCATTTAACCATAGACAATATAGAAATATTGTCACCCAACCATAGGCACAAATTCCACCCCCAAGCACCTTAACCTTGACAGAGAAGAATTCTAGTAGAAAATCAATAGCCAACCAAGGCTAATGCACCAAGCAAAGATATCTAAGACTGATAAAAAAGTACAACCCAAAAAGATCAAAATTACAGGTTTGCAGTAACTGCAGTTGCAACTACCCTCCAGACTTGCACACTAAATTTTTGCAGTGTGCACTACTGAATTTCTGCAGTTGCGAGCCTTGTATTTCAAATGAGCTCTGGCGTCCTGTATTTATACTGCTCCTCCTTAGCTGTTTGGGTTGATTTCTCATTCTGGAGGCTAAAAAATCAATATTAAATATTTCCTTTAGTCGACTTGTCTTCTAGGGTTATGTCCAATGCTTTAGGTTTTCTTCTTGCTTCCCGAAATATTCTATTCTTGTCAGGGTTACACGTGGAGGTTAATACCTCCCGTGGGTACCATAATATCAACACTCCCTCCTAGATAGGGAGGTATTAAAAGCAATGGTATTGAGCAAAAACATACCATTAAATTGGTAGCATCATCATAGCCACATAGGCTATCTCATGATTATATCACGAGCACTATCATCACTATCAGTATCCTTTGATAACATCAACTGCATCATCTCTCGAATCCATACTCCATCTGATTAATCAGGCATGATGTTGAATAAGTCACTCACTCCACAAAGTGATACAAGAACCATTCTTCTAATCTAGACATATGTCCTAGAAGAATAACTATTCCAACAGATGTTGGAAACCACACCATGGGATACAAGGACTATTCTTCTAATCCATACATACGTCCTAGAAGAATAAATGTCCTGGACCATTTTCCGTTTGGAGAATGTCTGTCCACCAACACACTGACTATCCATCTAGCAGATAATCATTTCCAACACTATTGATAGTCTACATGGAAATCAGAACAATTCCATTCATTAGAACACAACTATGTCTATCCATAGTAGTACACAACTAATATCCAGTGGTACACAACCACACCAAGTAGCACACAACTACTTAATCAGTGACACATAGTCACAACCAGTGAACACATCCATCATAGTAGCATACATCTAATGTCCAGAGACATACAGTCTCCATAGCAATCATATCATCTGATATCAACCTGCATAAAACAATATCATGATATAAACTGAGTCATTTGAGCCATTCTTCCACTCATATCTGTGATATCTGGAAGAGAATCTTCCCTTAGAAGGTAAAACATCAACCATGGGATATCTAGACTATTCTTCTCAAGCATAGAAGAATAATTGTCCCTGATTTATGAGCCTAGACCATTCACCTAACTGGGCCATTCCTCTGACATTAATCACAATGCAACCCGGAGAGAATGAGTATGCCCTAGGGAATGTTTGTCCTTGATTGCTAAACCTGGACCATTCACCTAACTAGACCATTCCTCCGACACTAATCATAGTGAAACCTAGATAGAATGAGTCTGCCCTAGGGAATGATTGTCTGGACCAACTCCTAATGGAAATGATTGTCCTACACCAACCTCCAAAATGGACCATTCTTTGAAACTGCTCACAACTGTGAACTTCGAAAGAATGAATGCCCAACAAAGCGGACCATTTTACTTGCCATTACTCAGAGTGATTGCCAAGAAGAATGAATATACTAGACCATTCCCCCACGCTGGCCACAAGGGGAATCACTGTCTGTGGTACATCAACAATCTATCAGAACATTTTCATTATGAAAATGATTGTTTGATCTGGACCATTTTCTGAACTGGAAAATGCATGTCCGTTAGAAATATAAAACCACTTTTCGAACTGGTAAGGAACTGCTCATCCTAGACCATTTTTCAAACTGAAAAATGACGTCCATAAATCAATAACATATAAGTGCTCCCTCCTAACCTGGGATTAATCTCTTCCTTTTTAAATAAGGAATTTGTTTCCATGAGCCCCAACTTGTTTCTTGAGTATGGAAATTTTTTAGCTTGGGCAGAGGCTTTACCAAAATATCTGCTATCCACTCAACTATGGAGATATATTGGAGAACCACTTCTCTTTTCTGGACTTCATCACGAAGAATATAATGCTTGATCTCAATGTACTTCGGTCTGTCATGGAACACTGGTTTTCTCTAAAGGCTTCATATAGCTTTGATCATTACAAAAAAAATGTTGGAATTCAACACTTATGTTTCTTGCTAGCTCATAACATCGTAGCAAGGCTCAAACTGAAACATATCCAAGTAGCAATTCTTCTGTCTTCATGAGAGTTTTCCATGTATTAGCAATCCATCATTCCAGACTTCTGAGTAACTATTCTAATACACCATCTCTATCATAGAAATTTTTCACCACGCTTCTGTTGTATATGAGATACTCTTCATTAAGTTGTTTGAATCCATACAAGGTCTTCTTATATCTACATACATGAGTCTCTTTCTGGTATAAGCTTCTTTATCACTTTCTTTATTGGGAAGAACAGTCTTTTACATGTAAATTCCAATCCATGGAAACTACAAGAGGTATATTTGGTTTACTAGAACATGTTGTTGTCATAGTATTCTCCCTTCTTCTGGAAGAATATATGAATCTTGCAATTCTTCCATTCATAAGTATTTTTCACATTTTCTTACATACATTGTTCTTTATCACGACTTCCATTTCTTCTGCTCGATTGATTCTTAGTGAGTTCAAACCAAGCTGGTAGTCTTGTGATTCTCAGTATAATAACTGGTTATTCTTGTTTTTCTTTGTTTCTTGGAATCTTCATGTTCTTCCTCATGTCTCCCTTTAGCTCTTGGGTCCATGGGGTCTTCTATATGCCCTGAAGATTCCATCTTATTCCTTTCATCATAGGATCATGGATGTAGATGGAAAACCAAGGATACTTTAAGGCTTCTTTTCAAAGAAGACTTCTTCTAGAGTCAAACAGAACACGTGTCGCTTATCATGGATGCTACTTTCAATTGGAACATGGACTGATACTTCATAATCCTCAATGGATCATATCATTTAGGATTAGCTCCCTCCTAATCCTTGCTTCATGCATGAATGTATGATCTTCTTTTGGAATTATGTAATCAGCTCCCTCCATCTAAGAGAGTCCATGCTTTCGGCTGCATCTTTATTTCCTTCTGAAAAGTGTCACATGTATCTTTCTAATTTACTATTGATTGCTGAATTATTTCTGTTTTGACTTCTTCTGGGTTTCTTCAAGTTTGATTCATATTTCGACTTATCTTGCAGTTGTTACTTATGTAATAGCTTCCACAAGAATTGTTACCAAAGATTGTCAACATATTTCATCTTTTCATGTGTATTGCTTGGCTTGTAGTCATTGTGATAACAATCCTTATCCTTTTATTCTTCCATAGTTATTGTTTCCCTTGAACATATTTTCTTCTAAGAAATAGATATACATGATGTGTACAAGAACTATGCAAACATGGTATATACAAGATCTTTGAAGAATATTGTTACCTTGACTTAGAAGAATAAGTATGTTTTATCCTGCTTGACTTTCTTTCAGGGTTCCCTTTCTTCGACAATTGTTGCTTCGTCTGTTTCCTTCCTTTTCTTTAACTCAGAACAATGGTTCCTGTAGTGACCATATTTTTGATAGTTGAAGCATTGTATCTTTGACATTTCATTTTCTTGACTTGGTTTCTTCCTTGAGCCAATCTTCTTCTTATTCCTGAAATTCTTGAACTTTGTTGTGAAAGCTTGATCATCGTATTTATTTTAGGATTTCTCTTTTGTGTTAATCCTTGATTCTTCTTGTGCATAACAAGTCCAAAGTTCTTCAAATGTGGGATACTCCTTTCTTGTGTTCATGCTTGAAACAAATGCATCCCATGTCTTGGGAAGGTTGTTGAGTACTATATTTACCAGTTCCTTGAAATGATTTCTTCATTATATTGTAGTTGATCTCTTAACTGAGAGATTCTCACAAAGTATGAGGCTATGCTTTCATCATCATTCATTTTCATGTCACGAAGCTCATTCTTCAGACTCATTACTTGTCCAATGTTTCTGACTGAGAAGAGATTAATTAGGGCATCACGCATCTTCTTAAATGAGTCAAGATGAGAGATGTAGGGTATCAAGTGGTCTTATACAGAGTCCACTATGATACTCATGGAATTGATGTCATTGTCCTTGAACTTCTCCATAACTGCAACATTTTGAGGTTCCTTCTCTTTTCCCTTCTTCAAACTGTGGTTCCACAATCTTTCCTTTCACGATATCCAACACTTTATTCTTGGCAAGGATGAGGTCAATCCTTGTCTTCCATTCTATGAAGTTAGAATCCCTTTATAACTTGTTTTATGACTTCATAGAGTAATTCATGACTGCTTTGACTTGGTCAACCTTTGAATTTGACCAAAAACTCAAAATTGACGTCTTATCTTGCTGAGAGTACCAGAAGGTGTGCTAGGTTAGGGTGCACTAGGATATCTGAAAATTAGAATATCATTGCTGCAACAAAAACTTTGACTACAACTGCAGCTGTAACTAAGAAAAATCCTCCCAATTTATCTTCTAGCGGTTAGAATGTCCGAAGATAGTGTAGGCCCATAACTTGTTAGAAAAGTGGGTGTGCTCGTTTAAACATAGAAAATATAGCAATATTGTCACCCAACCATAGGCACAAATTCCACCCCCAAGCACCTTAACCTTGATAGAGAATAATTTTGGTAGCAAATCAGTAGTCAACCAAGGCTAATGCACCAACCAAAGATAACCAAGACTAATCAAAAAGTCCAACCCAGAAAGACCGAAATTACAGGTTTGCAGTAACTGCAGCTACAACTACCCTCCAGACTTGCACACTAAATTTATGCAGTGCACACTACTGAATTTCTGCAGTTGTGAGTTGTGTCTTTCAAATGAACTCTAGTGTCCTGTATTTATACTTCTCCTCCTTAGCTATCTAGGCCGAATTCTCATTCTAGAGGCTAAAAAATCAATATTAAATATTTCCTTTAGCCGACTTGTCTTCTAGGGTTGTGTCCAATGCTTTAGGGTTTCTTCTTGCTTCCTGGAATATTCTATTCTTTTCAGGGCTACACGTGGAGATTAATACCTCCCGCAGCTACCATAATATCAACACTACCAACTTCCATGTCCCATTATTGATTAGAGCATCATATTCCTTCTCCATGGATTCTTTCCATTCATCACGAGAAGTTGCTTCTTCAAATAAAGTTGGCTCAAGGTTAGTAGACAAATTCAACTCCCAATCATATGAAACATCCAAATTATCTACATCACCTAAGTTTGAATTATCTTCATTACCTCCATCTTGTCTTGAGGAAATTATGGTTCCTTTCTTTCCAACCTCATCAGGATGAACAATTTCAAGTGTTTTTATGAGCCATTTTGGTCGATTTCCACCTGGTTGACCCCACTTGACTCATCTACTTATGGGTAAGTTAAACCTATTACTTTAAACTCACTTAGGCTGCTTCGTTGGCATGCCATGTCAACCATAACGTTATAAATACATTATATTGGCTTAGACATGACTCACAATATATCAATGGCTATCATGTTGTCTCTCCATTCACTGACCTATGGTCAAGATCTTCCCTCTATCAGAATCATACTCCTAAGCCATCAGAGGATTACTCTGAATATTTCAAGTCCATACTCCGGAAATAGACAAAGTTGAGCCAGCTAGACTCACACTTAACCCATTCACCAAATCAACTACTAACACACGTATTTCCACTGACTCTTCGCGTCAGCTCTCACCCTTCTGAATTACTAGTGGGACCCGTAATGATCATAATGATAAATGGTTGGGGATTCATCCCTCTCGCTTCCATATCTACGGTTCACATTGGCCTGACTTTGAGGTCTTTTCTTTGGAGCTATTCTCATGGTACATGCAATTTTATTCTGAAGGTCTCACTCTGACAGATTTTCTTTGGAGTCCTTTCCATAACGTATGAGGGATCTCTCTGACATGGAAACTCTAACTGTCCACCAATCAACAATCACGATCTCTTCAGATCGACGGTTGTGGTTTCATGCTAACCAACACAAGGTTTACAAAGTCATAATTTTCTCTCTAAGGACTTAGCCATTTTTCGAGTTCTGAAAGACTTTGGTTTCTGACCTTTACAAACTGTTAAACTTAAGGCTAAGGCCTCACATGAGTTGAAGGCTCTCCACACAGGGAACATATGGGGTATTCGAGCAAGTAGTAGTTTCCATTCATTCATTTTTATGTTTTAACCAAGCATTAAATACATCACAACATAGCTCATTTTACTGCATTCAATTCATAGGTTAAGTATACAAACAATCTCTTGGATTTAAACATTCATATGTGCTAACACATAATTGTTCTATTCATGAGCATTATGTTAGCATATTTTACAGGAAGAGTGTGCTTTTCATTTATGGCAGGAACAACAACGACGATGGAAAATAGGAAAAGCATAAGCTCAGGAGGAGGAGCGAACAGTAAGTAGAGATCAAAGCTCGAAATAAAAAATGTAAGCTCAGGAGGAGGAGCGAACAGTATGCAGATATCAAAGCTCAGAAGGAAAAACATAAGCTCAGGGTGAGAATCCTCAATAGCTATCTGAACAAGAGATTGAAGGTGTTGAACGTCTCATATAACGGACGTCGGCCATATGAGTGACCATGGGCTTGAGGACCGTTGGAGGATTGTGACCGTCGGATCTGCAAGCCAGATCAATGACATGGATGAATTGCGGGGAGCGAAAGAAGAATTAAACAACTCGCTAGTTCCAATCCTGCAATTGGTCTAGATCGTCAGATATCATAAACATGGATATCGATGCCTATGGTTGATCCAACAAGCGATCAGATTAAGTCGGATTGAGTTGTGACCATCGGATGCGCAATAGCCAGATCAACGATAGGGATGAATTCTAGGGAGCGAAAGAAGAATTAAAAAACTCACTAGTTCCAATCCCAAAATTAGTCTAGATCATCATATCTCATAGACTCGGATATCGATGACTATGGTTGATCCAACAAGTGATCAGATTAAGTTGGATTAAGTTTTCACCGTCGGATGTGCAATCGCCAGATCAACGACACAGATAGATTGCAAAGATCAGAAGTAGAATTAAATATCGCGCTAGTTCCAATCCCACAATTAGTCAGGACCATCAAATCTTATAGCCTCGAATATTGATGATTGTGGTTGACTCACCAACGACACACAACTTCAAATTGCGGAGTTTTGGTGACGAGTTAAATCACTCGCAAGTTGTGGTTCCGCAACCATCCTTGATCGTTGATCTTCTTCGAGAATATTCACAACTGTCATATCACTTTAAGTGGAAGGATAGGATAAGTGGGGCTAAAGGGTTGAGAATTTGATTATCCGAATACCCATCATCTGTCAGATCAAACCCGACTTCCCTTCAGCCATCGGATCATTTTAAATTGGAAGGATAGGTTAAGTGAGGTAAAAGGGCTGAGAGTTTGATTATCCAAATACCCGTCAACCGTCGGATCATTTTAAAGTGGAAGGATAGGTTAAGTGAGGTAAAAGGGTTGAGAGTTTGATTATCCGAATACCCGTCAACTGTCAGATCAAACCCAAATTACCATCATCCATTGGATCATTTTGAGTGGAAGGATAGGATAAGCGAGGTAAAATATCTAAGATCTCATTTATGTGAATTTTCATCAGTCGTTGGATCATTCTAAGTGGAAGGACAGGATAAGCTAGAAGAGTTGCATCACGGACAGATCAAGCCATCGATCCAAGATCATGATCGATGAACAACATTTAGTTCGGGTTTAAAGATGCGAGGAGGTTAAGCTCCGAAAAAATCTCACTTCATATTTTTCAGTTTGAGATTTGAAAATCCCGAAGCCCGGAGAGCCAAAAATATGAAATAAATAAGGACCATCGAATATAGAGAACATACGATGATCGTTAAATCAGGGAGATATACGTCAACAGATTACGTCAACAAACCTCACCGCAAGGACATGTGGCATAACACGTCAGCAAAGGACATATGGGAGATCACGTCAGCAAGGATATGTGGTGGACCACGTTAGCAAAGATGTGTGGCAAACCACATCAACAAGGACACGAGTCGTCCGATATGAAATATCACTTCGGGTGTATTCTCAATCATTGATCATAATACAATGGAAGGATAGTGTAAGTTTGAAAAGTTGAAATCCTGAAGTTTTGAAGGGCGAAGTTATGACAACCGTCCATCTCAATGTTTGATTAAGTCCTAGCCGACGGATTGAACAATGAAAGGATGAGTGTAAGGATCAAATCTTACCATTGATTTGTTTCTGTGAAATAAACCATCTGATCTGATTCAAAGGTTTGAAAAGTTGAAAACCCGAAGTTCCAAAGGGCGAAGTTCCACCAGCCATCCATCTTATCAGAAGATTGAATCATGACAGTTGAATTGATAAGTGCTCATTAAGCCTAACATCTAGTCACCGTCATTGGTCATGTGATATAAGATATTTAAATAAAGTTCACGAGGACCTATGGATCAAAAAGAATATACGTTTATAATCCAACGACGATGATCAAATCAAATCTGATCGAAGGGTTGTTGTTTCATCTCGTGATTTCTTGATCAGTTATGATTCAGTTACACTAACTGAATCATCGTTCCTGAGTGGTTGAATGATTGGTCCTGAGCATTGGAATCATGGATCTTGAGCATTCTCAGATTACCGACATTGAGCATTGGAGATGTAGAGTGTAACATATGATGAGAGCATGAATAAAAGAAAGATGCCGAGACAGAGGAAGGTTGTTGTTTCTTTGTAAAACAATTTGAACTGTATGTAATGAAGGATACAACATGAACATAGTGGGAAAGTGCAGAGGGGAGGCATAGCACATAGAATGGATATGGTGCACAGAGCATAAAGCATAAGAAGATGCGAGCAAAAAGACATCGATGCATGCAGAGCAGAGAAGTGTAGCAGAACAATGATGATACTGGTAAGTCATTGATAAATGTTGTATCATTGTAATAAATTTCAGCAAGCAAATATTTATATCTTAGGATGGTAGGGTGGTGCTAGGGAGGATTGTTGTCCTCGGAGTTTCAAGTGGGTGCTTGAACACAGGAAATTGTAGCTTCCATCTGCTTATATCTAGAAAAACCAGGGCGGTAGGGTGGTGCAAGGGAGAACCATTTTTCTCTGTTATACAGGTTGGTTCCTGTGTGACTGGAAGTTGGTGCTTCCATCCAGTTGGTGCTAGAACACTTAGGGAGTTGGTGATTCCTTCTAGTGGGTGCTAGAGAAACCAGAGAGTTGGTACTCTCAACAAGTTGCATCTTGTAAAATAGAGGTGGTAGCCTCACAAAGAGTGGGTGCTCATAAGAATGATAATGTACAGAAAATAAAGACTACCTATCATATTAAGAAGAAGATGTTTTCTCCCTTTATGGGTTTCCTCAGGAATATCTATCTCTGTATACTTCATGTGTGTGATTGATGTTGAATACTCTATTGCTTACTTCCCTGAATTATTGTGATCATAATTAAGTGTTCTATAATGAGCTTAACATGGGTATAATTGTTTAAGCACAGTAACAACTGATTCACACACCCCCCCCCCCTCTTAGTTTTCTAACAATTGGTATCAAAGCGGGTTCCTTTTATCTAAGGGTAGATCCTAGAGCTTAAAAATGACTAGCCATGAAGGAACTTCAACCAATAAGGCCCCCCTATTCAATGGAACAAACTCTGCCTTCTGGAAAGTTAGGATGAGAACCTACATAATGGCTTTAGGTATAGATGTCTGGGATGTGGTAGAGACTTGTTATGTAAATCCAGTTGTACTAGCTTCTAAGGATGACAAGATAGAATTCAGCTTCAACGCTAAGGCTATGAATGCTATTCTGAGTGGGCTTGCAGAAGCAAAATTTGTAAAAGTTATGCACTTAGAATCTACCAAAGAAATGTGGGATAAACTCATTAGCAGTTATGAAGGTAATGAGAAGGTAAAGGATGTCAAGCTTCAAACCTACAGATTATAGTTTGAACAACTAAATATGAAAGAGGATGAAACTGTTGGGAATTACTTTCTTAGAGTTGAATAACTAGTAAATGCAATGAAAGGACTTGGTGAAAAAATTGAGGATGTCTCTTTAGTTCAGAAAATTTTGAGATCTTTCCCAGATAGGTTCAACCCAAAGGTATCTGCTATAGAAGAAATTAATGATCTAAAATCTCTACCTATTGACCAACTCCTAGGAACTCTGGTTGCTTATTAAATGAGGATAGGTAAAGATAAACCCACCTCTAGAGAAGCATCATTTAAAGAAGATAAGAATGAGGATTATGAGGCTAATGAAATTGAAGCAAAATTTGTGAGAAGACTAAAGAAAGGATCAGGCAAGTACCAAGGCAAGTTTCCCTTCAAATGTTTTAATTGTGGAAAGATAGGTCACTTTGCATCTAAATTTCCACACAAGAAGAAGGACTAGAACGCTGAAGGTGAAGAGAAGTACAAATCCAAGAGATTTGGTAAACAGGAAAGTTTATGTGTAAACAATGATGACTCTTCAGGAAACACAGATAGTGATTCTTCTTGTGAAGATAAGGTTAATGACTTTACTCTTATGTCCAAGGAGGACTATGATAATAAAAGCATAGGAAGTGATGTTTATGATGAAAAAGTTGTGATTGAATTGGAAGGAGAACTAATCAATGCTCTAGAAGAAATTGCTAGACTCATATTTTAGAAGAAAAAGCAAAAACAATTGATGATACAGTTCGATAAAGACAGTAAAAAACATGATGAAGACTTTCCATGGCTAAAAGTGGAATTAGAAGAGGCAAAGAAAATAGAGGACATTATGAAACAACAATTATCAAAGAAGAAGGCAAGATGTGAAGCCTTGGAAGAAGAGGTAGTAAGAACTAGAAAAGAGATGGAGAAGTTTAAAGCATTGTATCTCCAAAATCTTCCAAGCATTAAAGCCTCAACAAAATTAAATGACATTCTGAGCAAACAAAGATCTCCTTTGTTGAAGACTGGTTTAGGCTATGTAAGTGGTTCAAGCAACGAACAACCAGAAAGCACAGAGTCAGTAAAGATGATCAAGTTCCAAGTCAGCAGACAATCAGACCATGTGAGTACTCTGCCACCAAGAGCCAATAAAGACAAGATGATCCCTGATAAAAAACAAAGATATCAGAAGCTACAGAAACAAATTCCAAGAAGAAGGCCATCCTTCAAGTACCAAAATTTCTTCCATGGTTATTGTTTTTACATCTCTAATTTTGTTCATAAGAATGCAAATTTTCAAATTATTTTTAGAGACATGCAACTAAGGAGATCAAGAAATAAACAATATTTGCAACATAGAACTAAACAACTAATGAGTATACAAAGTTGCACCAATCACTTTGACCTATTGAACAATGATATCAAATGCTATAATTGTCATGACTTTGGCCACAAAGATGCAAATTTCCATCTGAAGAATTACAAAGCAGATCCAAGGATAAAACCCTTAGCTAGAAATGCCAGCACATGGAAAAAGAAAGATACTGAAAAATGTGGTCTAGTACTTTCAGCTCAAAAACAAAAGACCCCTGGCATATAGACAATGGATGTTCCAAGCACATGACTGGAGACAAGGATAAGTTTATGTCTATAAGTAAAATCAAAACAGAAAATATGACCTTTAGAAATGATGAACTAGGTAAAATCAAGGGTAAAGGGATGGTGAGTTTGAGTAATGGTAAAGGAAAAGCCGAGGATGTTCTGCTTGTAGATGGGCTGAAACACAATTTTCTTAGTGTAAGTCAAATGTGTGAAATAGGATGTGAAGTGGTGTTCACTTCCAAAGATTGTAAGATAAATTATGTAAACTTAGGACAAGTGGTGGCTAAAGGCATAAGGACAGAGAATAATGTATATATGTTGAAAGAAGATAGAGAAGAGTTCCATCTAAGAAAACATGATGAAAGTTGGTTATGGCATAGGAGACTTGGACATCTAAAATTTGACCACTTAATCAAGCTCAAAAATATTGAGGCACTAAAAGATCTTCCAAGAATATCAAAGCCATAGGATTCTGTGTGTAAACCCTGCCAAGTAGGAAATCTAACCAAGACAAAGTTTAAATCCAAGAGCTCTACTTCAACAGAGAAACCACTCTAATTAGTTCATATGGATTTATGTGGACCATCAAGAAAGAAAGGCACATGGAAGGAAAAATACTTCATGATTATCATTGATGATTACTCCGGACTCTCTTGGGTTGATTTTCTCAAAGAAAAAACTGAAGCATTTGAGAAATTTAAAATATTTAAGGCTTTAACTGAGAATCAAACAAGCAATAGGTTAAAGGAAGTAATATCAGATAGAGGAGGAGAATTTATGTCAAGTGATTTCAAGTAATTCTGTGATAAACATGGGATCACGAGAGACTACACAATCCCAGGAACTCCACAGAAAAATGAAGTAGTTGAGAGGAAAAACAGAACAGTTCAGCAAATGGCCGGGTCAATGATGAATGAGAAGAACATTGGTCAAACCTACTGAGTAGAAGCAATACACACAGCAGTCCATATTCTTAACAAATCCCACCTCAGACCACACAGTGACAAGAAACCTTATGAAATATGGTATGGAATACATGCTTCAATCAAACACTTCAAATTATTTGGGAGTAAGTGCTACATAAAGAACAATAATGAAAACCTTAGCAAGTATGATGACAGGGCTGATGAAGGCATCTTCTTAGGATATTCTACCAATAGTAAAGGATATAGATTATTTAATAAAAGAATGTCTAAATTAGTTGATTACATTGATTTAAGGGTTGATGAAGGAGTCCCAGTAAGAGAGGTGAGAAATATTGAGTCTGCTACAGAGGACATGACTGAAGTTGAAGATGAACAGGTCCAAGAATCATAAGGAGAAGACTCTGAGTTAGATACAAATACTTTGTAGGACTCAAACCAGGAGATCAAGACAAAGACACCCTCCAGAGTTATTAGGAAGAATCATCTTGAACATCAGATAGTTGGTCATCTAAACCAAGGAGTTCGACAAGAAAGCAGTTGAATAATGTCTCAGAACAATCTCAGATTGCCTTTCTGTCTTTTCTTGAACCTAAAGACTTTAATGCAGCCAACGAAGATGACCATTAGGTTAAAGCCATGAATGATGAACTTTACCAGATTGAGAAAAACAATACTTGGGAGATGGTTCCTAGACCTGAAGGTAAAAATGTCATAGGTTCCAAATGGGTCTTTAAGAATAAATTGAATGAGCAGGGAAAAGTTGTCAGTAACAAAGCAAGATTGATCTGTAAGGGCTATGCACAGATTGAAGGACAATATTTTGATGAAACCTTTGCACCAGTGGAAAGATTGGAAGCCATCAAAATGTTTCTTTCCTATGCATGTCATAATAACTTTAAAGTGTATCAGATGGATGTTAAGTCAGCATTTCTTAATGGAGATATAGAAGAAGAAGTCTATATGGAACAACTAGAAGGTTTCCAACTGTCAGATAACCCTGACTTTGTCTACAATATGAAGAAAGCCTTATATGGGTTGAAACAATCTCCTCGTGCTTGGTACTACATATTGGATAAGTATCTTCAAGACAAAGGGTTCAAGAGAGGAACAATTGACAACAATCTATATATCAAAACATAGGATAATGATTTGCTCATTGTGTTGGTCTATGTAGATGACATCATCTTCAGAAGTAATAATGCTTCATTGGTACAATGGTTTGCTTCTGCCATGAAGTTTGAATTTGAAATGTCTATGATAAGGGAACTGTCATTTTTTCTTGGTCTGCAAATTATTCAGAGGTCTGAAGGAATATTTCTTTCTCGAGAGAAATATCTAAGAGAAATATTGAAAAGGTTTCAAATGGAAGATTCTACACCTATGAGCACACCTATGAGCACACCTATGGTCACTGGATGCAAGCTAAGAAAGGATGATGACTCACCTGATGTTGATAAGAGTTCATATAGGTCTATGATAGGCAGCTTGTTGTACATCACAACATATTGTCCAGACATAATGCATGTTGTTGGAATGGTAGGAAGGTATCAATCTACACCTAAACAGAGTCATTTGATAACTGTCAAAAGAATATTCAAACATTTGAAAGGAACGATGAACTATGGCCTATGGTATCCTAGGAATCATAATTTTCAACTATCAGTCTATTCAGATGTTGATTGGGCTAACTACGTGGATGAAAGGAAAAACATGAGTGGAGGTGATTTCTTCTTAGGAGATTCCCTTGTAGCATGGTTGAGCAAGAAGCAAGGTTCCATTTCCTTATCAACTACAAAAGATGAATACATTGCAGTTGCCACTTGTTGTACCCAAGTATTGTGGATGATTCAAACACTTGCAGACTTGGAGGTAAAATATACTGCACCGATCCCAATTCATTGTGATAATACTAGTGCAATTAGTGTGTCAAAGAATCATGTATTTCACTCCAAGACCAAGAATATACCCATCAAGTATCACTTCTTGAGGATACAGGTGACCAACATTGTTGTTTCTTTGCATTATATTCCATCCAAATATCAGATTGTTGATATCTTCACTAAATCGCTTGCAAAGGCTCAGTTTGAGTATCTACACCAGAAGTTGAGCGTGACCCCATTATCCAACTAAAATAGTCTATCTAATTAGGGGGAGAGTGCTCCTAGTATATCTGATCAGGGGGAGCACAGAGTCACTCTTTATTTTCTTTGACATTGATGTCGAAGGGGGATAAGAAGGTGTGGTCTGGATGCTACAATTGGAGATCTAAGCATCCTTTTAGGGTTGCCATCAATGCCAAAGGGGGATATTGTTGGCATATTTTACAGAAATAGTGTTCTTGTCATTGATGGCAGGAACATCAGCAACGATGGAAAACAGGAAAAACATAAGCTCAGGAGGAGGAGAAAATAGAAAGTAGAGATGAAATCTCGGAATAAAAAATGTAAGCTCAGGAGGAGGAGCGAACAGTATGCAGAGATCAAAGCTCGGGAGGAAAAGCGTAAGCTCAGGGTGAGAAGCCTCAATAGTCAACTGATCAAGAGATTAATGGTGTTGATTGTCTCATATAACGGTCATTGGTCATATGAGTGACCATGGGCTTGAGGATTGTTGGAGGATTGTGACCATCGGATCTGCAAGCCAGATCAATGGCAGGGACGAATTCCAGTGAGAAAAATAAGAATTAAAAAAATTGTTAGTTCCAATCCCGCAATTGGTCTAGATCATCAGATCTTATAGACTCGGATATCGATGAATGTGGTTGATCAAACAAGAGATCATATTAATTCAGATTGATTTGTGACCCTCAGATGCACAATAGCCAGATCAACGGCAGGGATGAATTGAGGGGAGCGAAAGAATAATTAAACAACTCGCTAGTTCTAATCCTACAATTGGTCTAGATCGTCAGATATCATAGACTCAGATATCAACGACTGTGGTTGATCCAACAGACGATCATATTAAGTCATATTGAGTTGTGACCATCGGATAAGCAATCGCTAGATCAACGACAAGGATAGATTGTGAAGATTGGAAGGAGAATTAAATATCACGCTAGTTCCAATCTCGCAATTATTTAGGACCATCAGATCTTATAGCCTTGAAGATTGATGATTTTGGTTGGCTCACCAATGACGCACAACTTAAAATTGTGTAGTTTTGGTGATGAGTCAAATCACTCGCAAGTTGTGGTTCTGCAACCATCCTTGATCGTTGATATTATTTGAGAATATTCACAATCGCGGATCACTTTAAGTGGAAGGATAGGATAAGATGGGTTAAAGGGTTGAGAATTTGATTATCTAAATACCTTCCATCCGTCGTATCAAACCCGAATTCTCGTCAGCTGTCGGATCATTTTAAAGTGGAAGGATAGTTTAAGCGAGGTAAAAGGGATGAGAGTTCGATTATCCGAATACCCGTCAGCCGTCGGATCATTTTAAAGTGGAAGGATAGGTTAAGCGAGGTAAAAGGGTTGATATTTCGATTATATGAATACCTGTTAGCCGTCGGATCAAACCCGAATTCCCATCAGCCGTCATATCATTTCGAGTGGAAGGATAGGATAAGCGAGGTAAAAGATCTGAGATCTCATTTATGCAAATTTTCGTTAGCCATTGGATCATTCTAAGTGGAAGGACGGGATAAGCTAGAATAGATGCATCACAAACAGATCGAGCCATCGATCCAAGATCATGATCAAAGAACAACATTTAGTTTGGGTATAAATATGCGAGGAGTTTAAGCTCCAAAAAAATCTCACTTCATATTTTTCAATTTGAGATTTGAAAAACCCAAAGCTCGAAGAGATGGAAATCTGAAATGAATAAGGACCATCGGAACTGGAGAACATATGATGACTGTTAGATTAGGGAGATCTACATCAGTAGATTATGTCAGCAAACCTCATTCGCAAGGACATGTGGCAGACCACGTCAGCAAAGGACATATGGGAGATCACGTCAGCGAACCACGTCAACAAGGATATGTAGGAGACCATGTCATCAAGGACGTGTGGTAGACCACATCAGCAAGGACACGAGTCATCCGATCAGAAAGATCACTTCGGGTGTATTCTCAACTGTTGATCATAGTACAGTGGAAGGATATAAGTGTAAGTTTGAAAAGTTAAAATCCCTAAGTTCCGAAGGGTGATGCTCTGACAACCGTTCATCTCAATGTTTGATTAAGTCTCATCTGTCATATTGAACAATGAAAGGATGAGTGTAAGGATCAAATATGACCATTGATTTTTTTTCGTGAATTAAACCGTTTGATTTGATTCAAAGGTTTGAAAAATTGAAAACCCGAAGTTCCAAAGGGCGAAGTTCTGTCATCCATCCATCTTATTTGAAGATTGAATCGTGACCATTGAATTGATAAGCGCTCAAGCACTCATTAAGCATAGCGTCTGGTCACCGTCGTTGGTCATGTGATATAATATATTTAAATAAAGTTCATGAGGAACTGTGGATAAAAAATCATCTACGTGTATAATCAAACGACGTTGATCAAACTGAATCTGATCAAAGGGTTGTTGTTTCATCTCGTGATTTCTTGATCAGTTACGATTCAGTTACACTAACTGAATCATCATTCCTGAGTGGTTGAATCATCGTTCCTGAGCATTGGAATCATGGCTCTTGAGCGTTTTGAGATTACCGACATTGAGCATTGGAGATGTAGAGTGTAACAGATGATGAGAGCATGAATAAAAGAAAGATGTCGAGACAGAGGAAGGTTGTTGTTTCTTTGTAAAACAAGTTGAACTGTATGTAATGAAGGATACATCATGAACAGAGTGAGAAAGTGTAGAGGGGATGCATATCGCATAGAACGGATATCGTGCATAGAGCATAAAGTGCAAGAAGATGAGAGAAGAAAGACATTGATGCAGGCAGAGTAGAGAATTGTAGTAGAATAGTGATGAGACTGGTAAGTCATTGATAAATTTTGTATCACTATAATATATTTCAACAAGAAAATATTTATATCTCAGGGTGGTAGGGTGGTGCTAGGGAGGACTGATGTCCTCAGAGTTTCAAGTGGGTGCTTGAACACAGGAAGTTGTAGCTTCCATCTGGGTGCAACTAAAAAAACCAGGGTGGTGCAAGGGAGAACCATTGTTCTCTGTTATACAGGTTGGTGCATGTGTGACTGGAATTTGGTGCTTCCATCCAGTTGGTGCTGGAACACTCAGGGAGTTGGTGCTTCCTTCTAGTGGGTGCTAGAGAAACCAGAGAGTCGGTTCTCTCATCAAGTTGTAGCTTGTAAAAGAGAGGTGGTAGCCTCACAAAGAGTGGGTGCTCATAAGAATGATAATGTACAGAAAATAAAGACTACTTATCATATTAAGAAGAAGAGGTTTTCTCCCTTTATGGGTTTCCTCAGGAATATATGTCTCTATATACTTCATGTGTGTGATTGATGTTAAATACTTATTGCTTACTTCCCTTAATTATTGTGATCATCATTAAGTGTTTTGTAATGAGATGAAAATGGGTATAATTTTTTAATCACATTAACAATTGATTCACCCCCCCCCCTCAATTTTCTAAAACATTCACAGTCAGTTCAGTAAAAATCAACACTTATCTGATAAGGAAATGATCCAATCCAACTGACTGAGAGAGGACACCTTTCCTCCCAACCTTAGGCCTTGTTGTAGATTCACTCCTATAACACACCACCCCCATGCCAAGCCATGATACCACCAAGGAAATTGACTCAGCGGGGTTCTAAGTCTGTGATGATCCTAGAAGGTTACTCTCCTTCCTTTGATACAACATAAGTTGCCACTTCCCACTGATCTATGGGTCTCTACAAGTTTATCGGGTGGTTTATCAACTAGATTTCCTCGGCACAAGGGAGTTCCTTCTCTTCTTAACAATATCTCAATGACCTCCCCTTACCAGTGTCATTTTTTTCCAGTAAACACCAAGTTGCATCCCACTATTTCTCCATTTCGGGAATTCGAGTCATCTCTATTCAGGGTGATCATCAACAACTTGGACAAGCTTCATATTTTCTTCCAGAAATCTATCCTTTTCTTTCTTGATATCATCCCTATCTTTTATCTCCGTCTTCAGTCCTTGGGTTATGTCTTTGTTTTTCAAGGTTTCTCTCCTCTCTAATACCACTCTTCTCTACACATCTAAGTTTTTTTCCATATGCTATCCTCCTTGGCATGATGTGTTTTTCCTTCTCTGTTCTTCTTCTCCATCCCCTTGAGATCTTTGTAGTGTCCTGCAGACGTAACCTATAGTCCACCCTTTTTCATTCTGAAGGGGTAGTTTGTGGTATGTTCCCATCAATCATTCAATTGGTCATTCTTTCTATGCATGGGCCAACTGTCCCAATCATCACTACTCAACCACCTCTATGACCTCCTATTTAATGTTCATGTGGTCTCCTCCATCAGTTTGGTGTGTTGGTGGGTGAAATCATAATGTTTGTAAGCATAGATTATCTTTTTGTGCAAGCTTCCTATTTTCTTCACTGATGCATCTCATCTCCATTTCAATCAACCATCCCATCAGTCCTCTACTTCATCAATTTCCTCTAGTGTATCATGTCTAGTACTTATCAAGGTTGTTCCCTCTCAGCCAACAATTTGGTGTATATACTAAATCAAAACACAATTGCATGCCTCATATTGTTAACATATGAAGTTTGTGAATAATTACAATCTTAGGAGAAAACAGGGTGTTATAGGCCACTTGAAGATCATATATAAAAAATTATGTTAGAAATCATATTAATGAACATCCAACATAAGGATGCCATTTTCCACCTTTTTTATACACTTTCAAAAATAAATATTCTACATTGTATTTTAATTTAGCTATAGGATCTATCACTAATTGGGAATATTTTGAAAATGCATTCTTAACTAAATTTGATGATGAATGAACTCCAACCACACTGGTTCTAGAATTATCAAGAATGGAAATGGATAGTAAAGAATGCATCAAATATTTCAACCAACTACCATTCTAAATAAAATAACAAACACCTCTAGACCTATTGTTGATGTTCAATCTGAATTGTATACATATGCATTGGTTGTTTCCATTGTAATGTTTGTTAAGCGTGTAGAAATGAATTCTTTGGTTGAAAAATTTTCAGAAGCAATATGTGTTGAAAAGGAGATGACAACTCTTAAAGGGAATCCTAGATTGGATGATTAAAAAACCTCACCTACCACTTAGAAAATTTTCCAATTAGCTAAACCCAATTCTAAAAATAAAGAAAAGATTCCACAGTTATGGAAAGTTTTCACATCATGAACAAACTCTCAAATGGAATAGTTGATCTTAAGAAAATTTAAGGGGAAAAAAATTCTACGAAGAAACCATTCAACCCATTCTTTAAAAATAAAAACCTAACACCCTCTAAATATCCAACAATAATTTCAAATCTATACATAGGAGAGTTTTCCATGGATAATTTTTGTAGGGACCACATGGATAATCATTTAGAAAAGACTTACCCTTAATTCATAAATATGTTTAGAGAATTTTTTTCCTCACCCACATTGTCTAATGCTCCATCCAATAGGATGAAGAAACATTGTCTAATGCTCCATCCAATAGGACAAAGAAACTAATGAGGAAGAAAAAAAGGAGGAGAAAGGAAATGAACAGACAAAAAAAAAACAATGTTTTTATGGGATGTGCTACTTGGTCAAGGAAATGAAGGTGATCATGAAGAAGATGAGATTGTCAAAGAAATTCATACTACCCATTCTTCACCTAATAATTATAACTTGAGGAGTAAATGAATCCATTCCCAGACAACAACACCATCTACTTTGAATCTTCAATAAAAAACAATCCCTACCACTTCAAAAAATATAGTTATTTTTTCTCCCATGCTTGATTTTGAATAAAATATTCCTAAATATCTAGAGAAAACAAAAGAAAATATCAAAATCTATGATCTTTGTAATATAACTCAATCAAATAAATTATTATTGAAATCCTTTAATGAACCAGTGGGAAACAAGCAAAAAAAAATATTTTTGTTAACAAACAAAATTCCCCAACCAACGCTATTAATACCAAATAGAAATCATCGATTAATGCAATAATTGTTGGCAAGAAGTTTGTATCTCAAACCTTATGTTTTCTTTCGATTTTTGAAATTTTTAATCAAATTGTCCATAATTGTTTGGTTGATTCAAGAGCCACATCAAATGTGATGTTGTAACCAAGTATGTGTTCTACTCATATAATCCAACTAGATCGATCAAAGGTAAAAATAACTAGTGAATTAAAAGATGTTCTTATAAGATTAGATTCAAATCTCAAAGTTCACCAAGTAATTGATATTATTGTTGTTGATATTCTTGATGCATATGGATTGTTATTGAGTAGAGATTGATCTCAAAAGATAGAAGGATATTTCACAATAGGTTGGTCACATATGTGGTTTCCTTGGAAGGGCTAATAGAAAAAAATTAGGATGGATTGAGAAAAATACATGAGGTATATTGTTACTAACTTTGAGGATAAGAACGAGTTGATTTTGATTGCACACTCTAATCTTCAAAATTTATTTTTTAGAACCTAATTTTGGATTTTTTTCAGGAAATATTTCACCACTTAAACCTGAAAAACATTATGAAGTCCTTCACTACACTCAAACTTGGAATCCAGATTGCAAACTATTAGAAGTAGATAAAATTGATCTTAAAAGAGTTTTTATTTTTTGGTTTTTATTTTTATTTTGATGGTTCTAATCTCAGGAAGCCGTAGGATTTGGTTGTATTCTTATTAATCCTATAGGTAAGAAATTTTTTATTTCCTACACATTGAAACCTGAATGTACTAACAACACAGCCAGTATGAAGCCTTGGTGTAGGGTCTTACAAAAACTATTGACTTAAAAGCTAAATCTATCAAAGCTATTGGTGATTATGAAATCATAGTGAGACTGGTAAGGAATTGTATACTTGAGAAACTACTAGCATGAGTTATGCAATTTGATTAATGAATTTTAAGCATTAAATATAATTTATGTTCCTCAAATTCAAAACCAAAAAGTGTATGTGTTAGCTAATGTTGCTTCTCATCTAAGCCCAATGGATAATATAACTAATAATTTTTCTATTGAATTGATTTACAATCCCTCTGTCCCTGATAATACTACCAACCTTAGAGTTCTCAATGATGATCAACATATTATTGACGTTATCACTTGTGAGGATACTTTTCAAGGATATGTTATCGATGATAAGGAACATGAAAAAGATTTCGAACAAAGTTAAGAAGGAATGGGAAATATTAATTCAAACAAGCTTCCTAAGAATGTTTCGACTCTTGAAAATGTGTTTGATATAAAGGATAGATTTAAATGGATTACTAATGTCAAGACCAATAGTTCCTCAACGAAATATGAAGTTATAAATCTTCGTACCGAAATGGATCCCAAAACTGTGAATTTGGGATCTTGTTGTAAAATGTTAGAAAAATAATCTTACATAAAGTTTTTCAAGCAAAATACCAAGATGTTTTCACTTGGACATGTAGTGATTTAAAAACATATGATACTAAGATAATTTGGCATACCATTCCCCTAAAAAAGGATTCCAAACCTTATCAGCAAAAAATAAGGAAGATTCATCCAATGTTAGAATCTTTGATACAAAAGGAATTGAATAAATTGATTGATGCTAGCATCATTTTTCATGTACAACATTCTTCCTTGGTAGCCAACTTTGTCCTTGTACGAAATAAAAATGGAGATATTCATCTCTGAGTATATTTCAGAAATTTGAATAGGGCATATAAAAAAGATAACTACCCTGTACCTCGAATGGAAAAAATTTTGCAATAGGTAACAAGGTTAGAGATGCTATCATTGTTGGATGCTTTTTCAAGTTACAATCAAGTGTTAGTTGCTAATTAATATAGGCTCAAAACTACATTTTAGACTAAAAGGGGAACCTTCGTGTATAACATAACAACTTTCAAATTGATTATCTCGGAGCTACTTTTAAAAGAGCTATGGACATCACTTTTAAAGGTTTAATCAATCGCAATGTAGTAGTATATTTTGATGATTTTATTGTATATTCAAAGAAATCATCTAAACATATTAAAGAAATTTTTGAAAGATGTAGGAAATATAAGATTTCTTTGAACCCAAAAAAGAGTGTTTTTTTCAATATCTAAATACAAGTTGTTTGGTCATATCATCTTTAAATATGGTATATTGGTAGATTCAGAAAGAACTAAGGCTAACATTAATATTCTCTTCCCCAAGACAAGAAATTGATGCAATCATTCTTTTGTAAAATTAATTGTGTAAGACCTTTTGTCTCAAATTTTGCAGAAATTGTTAACCATTTATAGAAAATGATTAAGAAAGATGCAACTTTTAAATGGACTCAAATTCAAAAGGATGCCTTTGAGAAGATAAAAGATACCATCGTCACTGCACTAGCGTTAAGTAGTGGATATTTTGATAAAGCTTTAATTTAATATACCTTTGAATCTAAACACTCTCTAATTGTTGTGCTCACTCAAAAAGATGGTAAAGGAAATGAATTCTCTATCTCATTCATTAGCACAAGTATATAAGGTGCTAAACTAAATTATCTAGTGATTGACAAGAAATTCTTGAATGTATTTAAAGTAATGAAACAATTAAGGCCTTATGCATCTAGTATCCCTACCATTCTTGATCCTTTTCTGCCTCGAATATATTTTTCATAAATTTCCATCAAGTTCTCAACTTCCCTTTCCATTGAAGATTCATGTTTCGTACTTCCTTCATGTCTTGATGGAGCCCATCAAGGAGCTTCACTAGCTCACAAAACCACTCTAGTTGAGTATCTTTGGCTGCATATATTCTTTTTCATGTGGCATGGCCCCGCCATATTAATCAATATGATGCCAACATCGGTTCATGAGTTCATTGATTATGAAAAAGACCCTTGGCCTGAGCCTACCAATGGGATTTACTTGGCATAAGCCATCATGTGTGTAGTGCCTTGTACAGAGGTGTGTAGTGTGAGTGCTTTTTTTTTTCATATATCATATCCAAAAAAAAATCCAAAAATGTTTCCTTTTGAGATTTCACTATGCATTTTGACCCCTCAGAATCTAGTTTACATGTGTTGACAAGATTACGGGGATGTTTCTTACAAATATGGAAGCTTCCAATGAACTTGGGGTATGTTTTCTTCAATTGGAATATACAGATAGGTTTTTCCCTTCATTTCCTATGTTTCATTATTAACCGCTCATTCTTCCATTGCACTATGCCTTAGGTTCAATCCCATCAAGTTGCAACATTAGCCCTTCTATTTTTTCATGTCGTAACTTGTACGGTAGTGCCTACCCTTCATGACCGCTCTAGTTAGAATTTGGATTTCCATCTGGTGCCCATGCTGTGATTTATCATAGGCCTGGGAGCCCTCCTTTATCCCCACCATGATTTGAATATTGAGCTTCATTTTCTCACTTCGTCTATATTTTGGCTACATCCCGTGGGGGTTCCCAATTTTTTTTATTGTTTCTTAATGGTTTCCTATGAATTTGATGATTGCATCATGCCTCTTATCATTGCGTTGTTGTTTTCCTTAATTACGCTTACCACTATTGTAGTAGCCTTGACCATTTGCCTCTTGCATTATTTGGCCTCTATTTTTCATTCACCTACCCAGGGAGAGAACATATGCTAAGAGTGGATCTCACTTGCCTATACCATTTTCATTCATCTTTCTTAGGCTAGTTCCATGCACTTGAAACGTAGGAGCATGTTGTTAAGCCACTCGTTCTCTCCCATCGAGTACACTTTTATCTCTTTTTTAGACTCATAAAAGGAACATACTAAGCATACTTGTGTCATTATTTTGTGCTCACTAAACCATGAAGGATACCAAGCATACTTTTATTCCTCTTTTGTGCTCATTAAACCATGAAGGAGGCAACAAATACAAACAAAAATAAAGAAAAAGAGTGGGGGGTTTTTCACCATTGGTCTATTCTCAAAATGACAACGTCAGTCGAGTCACCCTTGAACATGGCACCTGTTTGAGTCCTCGTCATATAGTTGGGTTTTATCTTTCCTAGGAGTTGTCCTAGTAATATGAGTCAGAGATACTCCTCTAACTGGTTACTCTTCCAGTCATCATGGAGAGTGCCCCAATGCCTCCTTCGTTGTTGCACTATATTTTTCTAACTCTTGTGTCTCACTTCTAAGTCACCATGGTGTCGTGCTATATGTTCAAGGGAATTTTAAGCCTGAGTCAACCATATGTTATTTTGTTGACTTTCTAAGTCCGCCATCCCTGTGTCAGTTGCACTTAGTGATACTCTCTCTTCACATCATCTCTTGGTGTATGTTTTGTGTCGATTGATGGGAGATACATCAAGAACTTCCTTCGATGGATCTCTTCCTATCGACTTCATCACATTATCTAAGAGAGGGATATAGAAACTAGCCAGTACCTTGGAGCTTGCAGTTCTCAGTGGTACGCCTCCTCATGATCGACAATGGGTTTATTTCATTGACTCCTAATCGATTTATTCTACGAGTTTTTGACATCAGATATTCTATTCATAGTCGCTATATTGTACTAGGTACCTTGGGGTCCATATTCATCATCGATGGGTCCCCTTGCGTCTATTACTGGTATATATAAATGACCAGTAATAGACAATTTCTACCATGTGCGACATCAGCTCATCTATTCACATGTTGTATATTTGTACCATAGGGGTTTGGGACAAACATCTTGGGTTGGGGCCATATCATTCATTTACAACATCCCCTCCCAAGTTGCGATGGAGTATATCTCTTATCTATCAATACTTTGAAGACTTTGGGGGCACTCTCCTTAGTTCTTATTGTCTTCCTAATACCTATATGTTGTGTCATATATCCACATTGTATTTGTTGGTGACTATGATTATGTTCATGGCGTAGATCCACATTGTATTGTCTCGTGGATACGATCTTATTGATGACATGGATCCACTTTGTATTCTTTCATGACCATGGTCTAGCATCTCATATCATGAATCTGTAGTGTATTGTTTGGTGGCCATGCTCATTCAGAGTCTAAGTATCTACCTAGGGGATGGTCTATATACGCTCTCATCCTTGGTATTTTATTGCATGACTTATTTGACTTCCAAACCTCCTTTTCTCTCTCCTCATATTGCCTCACATGGACATTAGTTTATTGTAATGTGTTTTCACCATCCATTCCTTTCCTAACCTTACACATTAGGGGGCATATGTTATAGTCTTAATTTCCACCCTACAGGCTAGAAGGGGGTTCACAAGAGTATGAAACCCAAACCACATTCCTTGCTTGAGATTTGGTCCATTTTTGGATGTCATTGTAGGTCTAATATGGTACAACACAGAATGATCATTGCACATTAGTAGTAGTGCAACAAGCGGTGAACTATCAAACCTTCTATATTCGTGGAGTTACAAAAAGATAGGGGAGGGATGAGCTTCATGGCATGATCCTTGGAAATCACAACATTCGAGTCTCTAGTTGTCTCTAGAAGATCTAGAAGTTATCCCAAGCCTCTTCCAAGGATCTATATAACAAATGAAAGTATTGAGGAATGAGACAAAGAATCAAGAGTAGTGTTATGTTGTCCATTTGCAAAGGAGCTTTTCGATTCATAGCAGCCAAAAATCAGAGTGCTTAGCCTGATCAAGAAGTTGAGGAGAAGCAAGGAGCAAGGAGCCAAAGGAGAATTTCATCATCATCAAAGGTATCTAATATGGATGTAATTTCTTTATGATTATCAATAGATCATTGGTTTTCCCCCAAATTGTTTATGTTTAATTATGCAAATGTTTGGATCTTATCTTGTTATCAATAGATCTTATTAGACACAAACAGATCTAGGATTCTAACACCAAATAGAGAAGTGGAAATGTATTGTTTGTCTTTTGTGTGTAGGAAGCAGGTTGCAAAGACTTGAGTTGGAACTTCATATCTACATCAGTCGGGATATACAAAGGACAACCTACAGATCAAGGTATGATCTTTCTACCACTCTTAGGTTAATTGTGAATATATTTGTTTGAGTCTAGGAAACCATAGAAATCAAAACCCTTTTCTATCTAGGATCGATAGGGAGATATTATTGTTTATTTAATGAGATCCCTGTGAGATTTATCCCATAACACTCAATGATCTATCAGGAGGATTCAAAGGATGTTCTTTCAAAAGTATTCAAGAAGGTATTTTATTTTGATCAAATGCATCTTCAAAAGAGGCCCTATGGGATATTTTGAAATGGATTGATAATAATTTTTTGTCTTTCAAAGTGGCATATTTGAGGCTTGATGGTCTATTCAGTGGAACATTTGAAAGTGGTTGATGGCCATCTTTCAAAAGAACCTGTTAGCACCGTAATTTTTTCAGTTAGAATCAGTCCTAGATGAGTCGTAGTTCATGTGTTGAAGCGTGTGAAGTCAGGTACTAAATAAAAAATGGGTTGAAGTCATCAAGTGGAGAGTTTGGCCCTTGGAGTTGGGAAAGGGCATCATAATTATTCATGTGTGACTTGTACAGGTCCTTTTCCCAAAAGATCGAGTCTTGTCAGAAAGAGGGAATTTACGTGCCAGAGGTCGAGGAAAGTTGTTGGAATAAAGGTCACATCAACAGATATAATGACCACCATCACCTAATTATGAAGTCAGAAAGGTTAAGAAATCATGATGCTCATATCACGTATACTCTACAGCTCTTATCATTTGTACTTTGCGCACTTCAAATTGTACCTGTCACGTGAGTTTGTTGCACAAATCTTCAGCCTACTTCCAAACTTCTTGTCACCATGGATTTATCATCCTCTACCAGTATTCCATCCCTCACCCGTTCAAGAATAAATACCATTCGTTCTGCGTGTCTCTCCTTTACCTTTCGAGTTTGTGCATTGTTTGTGATTTTTTCTGCAAGTCTTGGGTCCTTTCGCTATGGGAAATTCAATGGTCATCGGTTGAGTTTGTTCATTCAAGTTGTTGCATCTCCTTCGTTTTCAGTCATGGTTTGAAACCTATTGGAGTTCATTGCGAGCTAGTGCGTCGAACGATAGTTCTTCTCACAATCAGACTCTCTTCTTTGGAGTTCTTTCCTGTCGTGCTAAATTTCTTTCCATGTCTAAATTATCTGTCTCACTACGAGTATCTTAGCTCCTTACCACCACGTCAGAATTTTTCATCGTGCTTCCCTACTACGATGAGCCTACCATTGTTGTTTATCACAACGTTGATCTCCTTCTGCACCGCAATTTTTCATAGTGCCTGGCGACCGCGCAGTGAACTCCTAGAGTTGATTTTTCTTGTCACACAAAGTTTTTGTTACTGCCATTCCAACAGGTCTCTTTGAATTATATCATTCTCCATTTGTTGTGCAAAGAGGGTGTTTCCATTCATTACCGCGCGTGAGAAATAAACACACATTTGCATCATGACAACATCCCAAGACATAAGAAAGAAGGCGTGAATTGGCAGAGTCATGAGGTTCGAACCTCAAGGCATGACATTAATCAGTGAAGATATGAATATCAGGGCATATTTTGAACAGGTCGTATGTATGCGCTATTGTGAGAAAATCAAAGGATACAATGCGAAGTTGGCTGAACAGTTCACTCTCAGAATTAATGGGTTCCGCGTGACCATGTCGGGAATCACATTCCAGGTGACGGAGGAAACTCTGTCAGTCGCGACGAAGATCCCTCCACGTGGTGAAAGGTGGTCTAAGGGAATGCCTTTAGACGTATTATGTTATGAATACTTTATCAATCCAAACTACCTGAATGGGAAAATCAGAGCGAGCGTTCCAAGTCGGTATCTCCGGGAGCCTTTCCAAAAGCTCCTAAAGGTAATTAGAAGGTATTTCACCTGCGAAATAAGGTATGAAAGAATATACCTGCATCACATCAAGTTGTTGATGCACTTCATAGGGACAAATCCTTTGAACTTACCTTTTTTCTTGCATCGAAGCCTAGAAAGGATGGTAGACAAAGTCCAGGCCAAAGTTGACCAACCGAGGAAGAACTTATTCCATATATCATTGATCAAAATGTTAGTAGTCAAGGAATTGAGATGGTTGGACAAAGACTGGGATTCATTTCTAATTTCAGCCAACATCCCGAGAGACCCCAAAGGAAACATCCCTCTATCGATGGGGGAAAAAACATTTCGCAATGCAGGGGAAAGAATGGAAGAGGCCACAGGAAAAGGAAAGGAAATAGAAGGCTTGTCATCCCAACAGCCAACACCCCGAAAAAGAGGCAGTCCGAGATTGATCAAGAAGCCTGAGGAGACCCAATCTCCCAGTGAACCACGCACCCAGTCTGCTACTGAGAAGTTATGCATGCACGTTGTTCAGCTAGAACCTATTGAAGGTTCAAGCAAGGGAATTAGTGAAATACAAAGAAGGTCGAGCACTGAAAACATGGAGGTTCAAGAATCGTCGCAGTAGCTGAAGCAAGTGAAGCTCGCTATTGTTGAATTGTATCAGGAGAATTGAGAATTTAGAAAATAGTTGGCAGAAAAGACTGTTGAAACGACAACGTCGTGGAGCCGAGAGTGGAATGAAAATTGGCTCAAAAGATAGATCATAGAAGCACAAGACGTAATCATTCAATTGTGTGAGGAATAAAGGATGTTAGAGGAAATAATCACGAAACACTTCAAGGAGTGTGAACCAACCATGAATAATGGTCGTGCGGCTCTTTCCAATGCTCAAGCAAAGATGAAAGCGAATGCGGTCTTTTGGAGACAAGTGAAGAACCTGAACAGAAAAAAATGTTCTCTTAGGAAAACACTCAGAGTATTAAGGTTACAGGTGAGGCCAGAGGCATGATTGACATGACCCCATTTTGTCTTTTTGAACATGTCACCAAATTTTTCTCCCCTCGTGTCTTGTTTCCTTCTAAGAAATAAGAAGTCTGACGAGCACCCGTGCGGTGGATATTCGTCGCGCAGATGTTGTAAACCCACCTGTTGAGAAGGAAAAGTATAGGAGAAATAAATGACATTTTTGGAGGAGATGCGTGGTCCCCCGACCGTCATCGCAACCTGGAAAGCATAAGTGACAACCAACAGCCATCGGTCATACCAGCTTGCCACGTGCATACTACAGCCCATGATTCCGCGACAACAACAAGAGCATGTTACATTGGGTGGAAGATTTTCTGATAGTGCACTCGATCATTCGGGCAACCACTCAAAGGGGAAATGTTGATGCATCACCTCCTAATGATCAAATATTACTGATGATTGAATGATCATGACGAAAACATCGGTTATGACATGATTGGGTGCAGTCAGGTTTCCATTTTTAGTAAACTCTATTCGAAAGGTCATCTGGTAGGGAATAATCAGAACCGAAATTCTAGGAGAAGTAGTTTGAGGCATAGCAGCTCAAGGGGAGCATTTTTTTCTATATATTATATCCTTTCAATGTAATTCAGGTTGGAAAAGTAGTGTAGACAGTAGACTATTGAATGTAATCTTTGAACCCGATTGAAATATAATGCAGAAGTCCTGAGGCTTTGACGAAAAGATTCTAATGGTGGTGGTTTGATGTATTGTGATCCCATCTATATATGTACTTCATGTTTTCTGTATATTCATGCCTTTCCTTTGTTTAAATTGGAACGTTCAATAAGTCTAGAATTCATCGTGCAATGCTTTAGACTTCTCCATTTAAACTCCTTGTTTTCTTCTAAGTAATTTAGAATTCATCTTTAATGGTGCTTTTAGTTGCTTTATGTACTCTTTCTTTCGCCACACACAACGACATTTGAACTGAAATACCATTGCCTTCTTAGCATTTATTCTCTCAAATTTTCATCTACCAAGTCATTAATTTCTCTCACTTTCAAGAGGTTGACTCCATAGCCCAAGGTTTTGTATTTCCTTGTCAGGGAAACTAGAAACATTTCACAAACACAATAAATCTAGCCGACAATTCAAAGTCATTATCTGTTAGAGACTAAGTCTCAGAGAGAGCCCTCTATAGGTTGGAAAGGCTAGTTTCCAGTCTTAAATTTTGTCTATAGGTTACCTCTGTCATTTATTTTCTCATCCAAACAAATTTACAAAGTGCTAACATCTTGGTATCATTGTCGGGGATGAAATTGAAAAAAACTTCCATGGGAAAACGACTAAAGTTGTAGTTTTGACCCCTGAGGATAACAGTGGGTGAGACACCGATATTGGTTGAAACTTATTTTTACCCTGGCGAATCCAATAAATAAGACCAGTAGCATAGAGTAGTTAGAATCACAAATCATGGCTCCAAAGAAAGTTTATACCAGAGAAAACCCTGATCCAAAACCTATAGTATCTGTGTCTGATCCCAAAAAACGTCTACGCAAAGAAAAGGAACAGATACCAGACCCGTTCTATTACCTAGATGGAAACATATCTTTACCTAAGGATGGAGTACAGAGCATCGATGACCTTGACTTCGATACACTGTTTGAACAAACTATGTTCATTTCTAGATCAGAATCCTACTTGGATGAAATAGTCTTTGATGAGAAGAGGTTCCAATATTTGATACCAACTAACCCCCCACGAACTGCCATAATCCCCACTTAGACCACCCAACAAGCTCAAAACCCTCCTAGATTCATGGCCGCTAGATTCACTCCTCTTGCCTTACGAGCCTAACTACATGTTTTGGCCCAGAACTATAATCAGAGGCTCAAGTTATATGATGTCGAGGGAAATGATTCTTCCCAAAAGCACTTGGATTGGTTTAATGATTTTTTTGACCTATAAGAGGTCAATCACAAGGACACAAAAATGAGATTTTTTGCACTGAGCCTCTCAGGGGAGGTCGAAAAATGGTTCAAGGCCCTTCAAGCAGTGAGCATCCATGATTTTACAGCTTTTGAAACGTTGTTTCTGGCCAGATGGGGTGATAAAAAGAATCCTATGCAATTACTAACTCAGTACAACAATATAAAAAGATCACTTGAGGAAATAGTGCAAGAGTTTTTGGCCAGATTCATGAAGGTTTATAACTCAATCCTCATGAATTCAAACCACCTCCCTAAGTTGTCGAGCTTCGATACGCTAATTATTTTGACAGTGACATTTCCTGGTTGCTAAGAGAAAGAAGATATAATACCTTAAGCGCTATGATGAGATACGCTATTGAATTTGAAGTAAATTTGATTGCATCGGGAAAGATCAAACAAAATTTTGACAGAAATGGAAAGAAGCCCCAAGGGGACGCGCAACCCTCTGCGTCTTGATTGAAAGACGAAAAATTTGACTTGATAATGAAGACTATGGAAAGGCTTATGGAAAGGATGTTCATGGAAAATAAGCCTACCACCGGGGAGAAAAATAATTTCCATCCTAGAAATCAAAACTTTAGAAGAGCTCCAGTTCAGCAGATTAGGCAAAGGGACCAGAGAGATCAAGGTGATCAGCAGATAAGACCCCCTTTCAAAAAAAACTATGCAAATAAAGACTTTGATTAGATGATCCAAGACCATATGCATTGTTGTGACGATACGAATACATACGTGTTCTTAAAAAAGCGAGAAAACGATCAATTTATGGACATGAATGATGGTTTTATGTTAGAGAATGATGATATGTTGTCTTCAGAAACAAAGGAGTTCAGGAAGGGATATCACAATGTAATCATGCAATTTCAAAAGAAATAACCTCAAGAGTAGAAAGACGCTTGCAGAGCCTCTGAAGACAAATCCCACAAAGGAACCCCAGGTGAACACTCATTCAAGCCAACCAAATAAAGATAGTTCAGCAAGGGAAGCAACGGAGAAAGGAAAATCAAAGGAAGAATCCCTAAAGAAACCGCCTGAGGTAAGTAAGGAAACGAGCATCAAAGAGGTAGATAAATCTCCCCCTCCTTTTAATTTTGAGAGCAAAATGGCCAAAATCAAAATCTTTGTTCCTTTTAATAAGCTAATCAAGAAGGGAGAGTGTAGAAACCAGATCATTAAGATGTTAAAGATGGAGGAATCTCTCAACACCTTGAACATCCAAGACGACCACCCTACCATTTTATTTGGTCTACGCGTAGAATAAAGTGGTGATACTAATGATGTTACTCCTTTCTATGTCAGTCTCAAAATTCATGACATGAATTTGCATAATGCCATGTTGGATTCGAGCGCGTCACATAATCTCATGCCAAAGTTGGTCATGGATGAGTTAGGCTTGGATGTCACAAGACCTTATAAAGATATTTTCTCTTTCCACTCAAGAAAGGTGAAATGCTTGGGCTTGATAAAAGACATGGTCGTGTCATTATCTCAAATTCCATCGAATAATATGGTCATGGACGTGGTGGTTTCCGACATTCCCCCAAAATTCGGCATGTTTTTATCCAGATCTTGGGCCGTGAAATTAAAAGGAACCTTACATATGGACATGTATTATGCTACCATCCCTGTCTTCAGCCAAGAAAGAAGACTATACATAGAGGTGCTTCTCAAGTACATAGTGAGTAGCAAAACCCAACCGAATAATTATCCTATCTACTCTGTCGACACTGAATTTGACTCCTCTATTTTTTATAATGACTTGATTTTTGAAGAGGGGGAGCCAAGAACTATCATGACTATTGAATACAAGGCTGAGCATCAAACAAAGGAAAGTGCATATTAGAGAAACCGCGGGGAAAATGAAATGTGGAATATGAGCATCAACAGAGTTGTCAGCAGGGAGGGAGCCAAATCCGGTGTCTAGATAAACCATCCCAAAGTGGGCACAAAACTCTGCTCTTACAAGCTCACCTTTGATTGTATAAATAACATGGTCGAATATGAGGCACTAATTTTGGGTTTGATAACTTTAAAGGAATTGGGCACTAAAAGGATAATGGTGCATGGAGATTATGATCTCATCATAAATCAGGTAAAGGGTATATGCCAGTCCAAGCACCCTAGACTAAGAGCATATAGAAATCTAGTGCTAGATATCCTTGAAGAGTTCTCATAGTACTATTTTTCAGTGGTCCCCAGGGGGGGAAATCAAATTGCAGATGCCCTGGCCACCTTAGCTTCGGTGTTCAAAATTCCAATTTTTCCCAATAAGAAGTATGAAATTGAAGTCAAACATAGGCTTGCAGTACCTAATAACATCAAATATTGGCAAGTATTTGAAGATGACAAACAAGTGGAGAGATTCCTCCAAATGAGTGACAAGTTCACTATCGTGAATATTGATGATGAGTGTTGTTGTGAAGAGGATGAAGATGCAGCTACGCATAGTAATGATGACCCCTTTCAAAACCAGATAGCTAGATAATATTTTTTTGTCTTTCGAAGTGGAATCTTTGAGGCTTGATGGTATATTCAGTGGAACATCTGAAAGTGGTTGATGGAAATATTTCAAAAGAACCTATTAGCACCATAATTTTTTCAGTTGGAGTCAGTCCTAGATGAGTCGTAGTTCATGTGTCGAAGCGTGTGAAGTCAAGTATTGAATAAATAATGAGTTTAAGTCAACAAGTTGTGGGTCTGGCCCTTGGAGTCGAGAAAGGGCATCATAATTAGTCATGTGCAACTTGTAAAGGTCCTTTTTCCAAAAGATCGAGTCCTATCAGAAAGAGGGAATTTATGTGCCAGAGGTCGAGGCAAGTTGTTGAAATAAAGGTCATGTCGATAGATATAACGACCATCATCACCTAATTATGAATTCAGAAAGGTTAAGAAATCATGACGCTCATATCACATATACTCTGCAGCTCTTATCATCTGTACTTTGCACACTTCAAATTGCACTTGTCGAGCGTGTTTGCTGCGCAAATATTCAGCTTGCTTCCAAACTTATTGTCACCATGGATTTATCGTCCTCTTCCATGATTCCATCCCTCGCTTGTTCAATAATAAATACCAGTCACCCTGTGTGTTTCTTCTTTACCTTCTGAGTTTGTGCATTGTCTGTGATTTTTTCTGCAAGTCTTGGGTCCTTTCGTTCTGTGAAAGTTGATTGCCATCATTTTTGTTGTGAGTCTATTCATTCAAGTTTCCACGTCTCATTCATTTTTAGTCATGGTTTGAAAACTATTGGAGTTCACTGCGAGCTAGTGCAACGAACGATAGTTCTTCTCGCAGTCAGAATATCTTCTTTGGAGTTATTTCTTGTCATGCTGAATTTATTTTCGCGTCTAAATTCTTTGTCTCGCTTCCCTACTGCAACGATCCTACCGTTGTTGTTTATCACGGTGTTGATCTCATTCTGCACCGAAATTTTTCATAGCGTCTAGTGGCTGCGCAGTGAACTCCAAGAGTTGATTTTGCTTGTTGCACAAAGTTTCTGTCATTGCCATTCTGATAGGTCTCTATGAAGTATATCATTCTCCATTTTCCACGCAAAGAGGGTGTTTCTATTCATTACCGTGCACGTGAAATAAACACACATTTGCATCATGACAACATCCCAAGACATAAGAAAGCAGGTGCAAAGTGGTAGAGGCGTGAGGTATGAACCTCAGGGCCTAACATTAATCAACAAAGATCTGAATATCAGGGCATATTTTGAACAGGTCAGATGTATGCACTATTCTGAGAAAAATGAAAGGATACAACACGAAACTAGATGAACAGTTCGCTCTCAGGCTTAATGGGTTTCACACAACCATTGCGGGAATAACATTCGGGGTGACAGAGGAAACTCTGCCAGCCGCGACAAAGATCCCTTCGTGCAGTGAAAGGTGGTCTAAGGGCATGCCTTTAGACGTATTATGTTATGAAGACTTTATCAAGCCAAACTGTTTGAATGGAAAAATCGGAGCGGGCGTTCCGAGTCGGTGTCTTTGAGAGCCTTTCCAAAAGCTCCTAAAGGTGATTAGAAGGTATTTCACCTATGAAAGAAGGTCTAACGCAATATACCCACATCACATCAGGCTGTTGATGCACTTCACATGGAAAAACCATTTGAACTTACCTTTCTTATTGCATCGAAGCCTAGAAAGGATGGCGGACAATGTCCAGGTCGAAGCTTACCAGTCGAGGAAGAAGTTATTACATATATCATTGATCAAGTTGTTAGTAGTCGAGGAATTGAGATGGTTGGAAAGACTAGGATTCATTTCTAAATTTATCCAACATCCCTAGGGACACCAAAGGATACTTCCCTCTAACCACGGGGGAAACAACAGTTCGCAGCGCGGGGGAAAGAATGGAAGAGGCCACATGAAAAGGAAATTCAATAGAAGGCTCGTCATCCCAACATCCAGCACCCCAAAAAAGAGGCAGTCCAAGGTTGATTAAGAAGCCCGAGGAGACCCAAGCTCCCAGCAAACCGCAAACCCAGTCTGCTGCTGAGAAGTTACTCATGCGCATTGTTCGGCTAGAAGCTATTGAAGATTCATGTAGGAGAATTAGTGAAATACAAAGAAGGCTAGGCACTGAAAACATGGAGGTTCAAGAGTCATCCCAATAGATGAAGCAAGCACAACTTGCTATTTTTGAATTGTATCAGGAGAACAGAGAATTGAGAAAATAGATGGAAGAAAAGATTGTTGAAACAACAACATCGCAGAGCTAAGAAGGGAATGAAAATTGGCTCGAAAGACATCTCAAAGAAGCGCAAGATGTAATCATTCAGCTGCATGAGGAACATAGGATTTCATAGGAAAGAATCGCGGAGCACTTCAAGCAGTTTGAACCGACCATGAATAACGATTGCACGACTCTTATCAACGCTCAAGCAAAGATGAAAGCGAATGCGGTCTTGTGGAGACAAATGAAGAACCTGAACAGGCGAAACTGGTCTCTTAGGAAAACACTCAGAATATTAAGGTCGCAAGCGAGGCCAAAAGCATGATTGACATGACCCCATTTTGTATTTTTGAACGTGGCACAAAATGTTTCTCCCCTCGTGTCATGTTTCCTGCTGAGAAACAAGAAGTCTGACGAGCACCCGCATAGTGGATATTCATCGCATTAATGTTGTAAACCCACATGTTGAGAAGGACAAGTGTAAGAGAAACGCATGACAGATTTGGAGGAGATGTGTGGTCCCTCGACGGTCGTCGCCACCTAGAAACCATGAGCGACAACCAACATACATCTTCCACACCATCTCACCACGTGCATACTTCAACCTGTGATCACCCGACAATAACCAGAGACCTTTACACTAGGTGGCAGACTTTCTAAAAGTGTGCTCAATCATTCGGGAAACCACTCAAAGGGGAAACGTCGATGCATCACATCCTAATGATCAAATCTTACTTATGACTAAGTGATCATGACGAAAACGTCGGTTATGATATGATTGGGTGCAGTCGGGTTTCCATTTTTAGTAAACTCTATATGAAAGATCATCTAGCAAGGAATAACCGGAACCAAAATTCTAGGAGAAGTAGTTTGAGGCATAGCAGCCCAAGGGGAGCAATTTTTTCTATATATTCTATCCTTTCAATGTATGTCGGGTTGGAAAAGTAGTGTATACAATAGACTATTGAATGTAATCTTTGAACCCGATTGAAATATAATGCAGAAGTCTTGAGGCTTTGACAAAAATATTATAATGGTGGTGGTTTGATGTATTGTGATCCCATATATGTATGTACTTCTTGTTTTCTGTATATTCATTCCTTTCCTTTGCTTAAATTTGAACATTCAATAAGTCTAGAATTCATCGTGCAGTGCTTTAGAATTTTCCATTTAAACTCTATGTTTTCTTCTAAGTAATTTAGAATTCATCTTTAATGGTGCTCTGAGTTTCTTTATGTACTCTTTCTTTCGCCACACAAAACGACATTTGAACCGAAAGACCATTTCCTACTTAGCATCTATCCTCTCGAAGTTTCATCTCCCAAGTCATTAATTTCTCTCGCTTTTAGGAGGTTGACTCCATAGCCCAGGGTTCTGTATTTCCTTGCCAGTGAAAGCATAAATATTTCACAAACAAAATAAATCTAGCCGACAATTCAAAGTCATTATTTGTTAGAGACTAAGTCTCAGAGAGAGCCCTCTCTAGTTTGGAAAGGCTAGTTTCTAGTCTTAAAGTTGGTCTGTAGGTTACCTCTATCATTTGTTTTCTCATCCAAAATTTTTTACAAAGTGCTAACATCTTGGCGTCGTTGTCGGGGAAGAAATTGAAAAACAATTTCCTGTGAAAATGACTAAAGTTGTAGTTTTGACCCCTGAGGGTAACAGTGGGTCAGGCACCGATATTGGCTGAAACTTATTTTTACCTTGGCAACTCCAATAAATAATACCAGTAGCATAGAGTAGTCAAAATCAAAAATCCTGGCTCCAAAGAAATTTTATACCAGAGCGAACCCTGATAGAGAACCTGTAGCACCCGTGTCTGATCCTGAAAAACTTTTGTGCAGAGCAAAGGAACAGATACCAGACCCATTCTATTACCTGGATAGAAACCTATCTTTACCCAAGGATGGAGTACATAGCATCGATGAGCTTGACTTTGATACACTGTTTGAACAAACTCTGTTCAGGTCTAGATCAGAATCCTACTTGAATGGAATAGTCTTTGATGAGAAGAGGTTTCAATATTTGATACCAACTAACCCCCCGCGAACTACCATAATCCCCACTCAGACCACCCATCAAGCTCAAAACCCTTCTAGAGTCATGGTTGTTATATTATCCCCTCTTGCCTTATTAGCCCAACTACATGATTTTCCCAAAACTATAATCAAAGGATCAAGTTATATGATGTTGAGGGAAATGCTTCTACCCAAAAGCACTTGGATTGGTTTAACAATTTTTTTTACTTGGAAGAGGTCGATCATGAGGACGCAAAAATGAGATTCTTTGCACAGAGCCTTTCAGGGGAGGTCAAAAAATGGTTCAAGACCCTTCAATTGGTGAGCATCCATGATTTTACAGCTTTTGAAACGTTGTTTTTGGACAAATGGGGTGATAAAAAGAATCCTCTGCAATTACTAACTCAATACAACAATATAAAATATCACCAGAGGAAACAATGCAAGAGTTTTTGACCAGATTCATGAAGGTTTATAACTCAATCCCCACGGAATTCAAACCGCCTCCTGGAGATGCCCAGCTTCAATACACTGACTCTTTTGACAATGAATTTGCCTTGCTATTAAGAGAAAGAAGATATAATACCTTAGGCGCTATGATGAAAGATGTGATTGAAGTAAATATGATGGCATCGGGAAAGATCAAACAAAATTTTGACAGAAATGGGAAGAAGCCCCAAGGGGACACGCAGCCCTCTACATCTCGATCGTTAGACGAAAAATTATACTTGATGATGAAGACTAGGTAAAGGCTTATGGAAAGGATGTTTATGGAAAATAATCATGCCACTAGGGAGAAAAATGATTTCCATCCTAGAAATCAAAACTTTGGAAGAGCTCCAGTTCCGCAGATCAGGCAAAGGGACCAGAGAGATCAAGGTGACCAACAAATAATACCCTCTTTCCAAAACAATTATGCAAATGAATACTTTGATCAGATGATCCAAGACCAAATGCATTGCTGCCACGATACCAAAGCCAGATTTTTGAAGTTGAAATTGGCTAAGTTTTGCATCCTGGAAAACTCTCTATATTGGAAGGATCCAGGAGGGATCTTGCTTAATTGTTTGTTGGAGGAATATACATAACGAGCTATCAAGGAGTTCCACAAAGGAGACTCTGGGGGGCATCATTACTGGAAGAAAACTATGCATAAAATATTGAGGGTGGGATTCTATTGGCCCAGTATTTTTGCTGACGTATAACAGGAAGTTTCCAGTTGCCACAAATACCATATATTTGATGGGAAAAGGAAGTTGCAACCCCTGCCTTTAAATCCTATCTTTGTCGAAGCATCGTTTATGCAATGGGGTCTGGATTTTATAGGACAAATTCATCCATCATCTTCAGCTTAGCATAGATGGATACTAATGGCCATGGACTACCTCACCAAATGGATCAAAGCGGTCCCTACAAGGCAAGTTACCAACACAGTTATCATTCAGTTTTTAGAGACCAATACCATGTCTAGATTTCGTTTCCCAGTCAAGATCATCATAGACAATGTAGTGGTGTTCAAGTCTAAGAAGATGCAGAAGTTTTTTAGCGATTACAACATAACTCTGGGACATTCTACGGCTTATTACCCATAGGGTAATGGATTGGCAGAATCATCTAACACAATTTTAACCATGATTATTAAGAAACTCTTGCAGAACAACAAGAAGGCTTGGCACAAGAATCTTATCTACGCATTATGGACCGACATAATCACTACCAAAAATTCCATCTCCACATCGCCTTTCCAAATTGTATATGGCGCAGAGGCATTTTTCCCTACCTCATTGGGATTTCCAGTCAGGAGATTGCTACAAGAGAAATAAGTCAAACCAAACCACACTCAAAGGAGGATAAACCAATTGGTTCATGCGCAGCAAATGAGGGAACAAGTCAACAAATCACAGCTTCACCAAGACATAATGAAGAATATTTTCGACAAACACACTAAGCAAGAGGATTTCAAGGTAAATGATCTGGTATTGAAGTGGGACGCGGGGAATGAAGTCAAAGGGAAACATGGAAAGTTTGATCATATTTGGATGGGGCCATTCAGGATTGTCGTGTATCACGAGAACAACGCATATTTGCTAAAAGAGCTTAATGGAGAGCTCATTTGTCGGGGACCTATGAATGGAAGGTTCCTTAATTATTATCGGGTATAGTAAGTCTTTTTCAATCTATCATGTCACTATGAATAGCCATTTTTTATGTTTTCAAAGAAGGTGTTTCGAGTCAATGGTCATCATAAATTGAAGCCCAAAGTGAAGGCCCTAAGTTTATGTTGAGTCTGTCGTGATTGTGTCAAGAAGGTCTGGGATGTGTATTTTTCGTTGTTTTAGAGTCTGCAAATCAAATAAATCCCAATGGTCAGGCACATGGTCTGTTTTTCTTTGCCACCTCACTGGGAGGATAGCATCCCCATTGGAGCCAGTTGTTAGCACAGTAATTTTTTCAATTGGAGTCATTCCTAGATGAATCATAGTTCATGTGTCGAAGTGTGTGAAGTTGGGTAATGAATAATGAATGGATTGAAGTCAGCAAGTGGCAGGTCTAGCCCTTGGAGTTGGGAAAGGGCGTCATAATTAGTCATGTGCGACTTGTAAAGGTCCTTTTCCCAAAAGATCAAGTCCTGTCAAAAAGAGGGAATTTGCGTGCCAGAGGTCGAGGCAAGTTGTTGTAATAAAGATCACGTCGATGGATATAACAACCATCATCACCTAATTATGAAGTCGGAAAGGTTAAGAAATCACGAAGCTCATATCACGTATACTCTACATCTCTTATCATATGTACTTTGAACACTTCAAATTGTACCTGTCACGCAAGTTTGTTGTGCAAATATTCAGTCTACTTCCAAAATTTTTGTCACCGTGGATTTATTATCCTCTACCATGATTCCATCCCTCTCCTGTTCAATAATAAATACTAATCACCCTGTGTGTTTCTCCTTTACCTTCCGAGTTTGTGCGTTGTCTGTGATTTTTTGTGCAAGTCCTGGGTCCTTTCATTGTGGAAAAGTCAATTTCCATCAGTTGTGTTGTGAGTTTGTTCATTCAATTTATCACGTCTCCTTCATTTTCAATCATGGTTTAAAACTTGTTGGAGTTCATTGCAAGCTAGTGAGTTAGACGATAGTTCTTCTCGCACTCAGACTCTCTTCTTTGGAGTTCTTTCCTGTCTTTTTTGAATTTCTTTCCGCATCTAAATTCTTTGTCTCGTTGCGAGTATCTCAGCGCCTTTCCACCACGCCAGAATTTTTCGTCACGCTTCCCTACTGTGATGAGCCTACTATTGTTGTTTATCGCAACATCAATCTCCTTCTGTGTCAAAATTTTTCATAGTTCCTGGCGGCCATGCAGTGAAATCCTAGAGTTGATGTTGCTTGTCACGCAAATTTTTTGTCACTGCCATTCTGACAGGTCTCTCCGAAGTATATCATTCTCCATTTTCCGTGAAAAGAGGGTGTTTCCATTCATTACTACGCATGTGAAATAAACACACATTTGCATCATGACAACATCCCAAGACATAAGAAAGAAGGCATGAAGTGGAATAATCGTGAGGTCTGAACCTCAAGGCATGACATTAATCAAGGAAGATCCTAATATCATGGCATATTTTGAATAGTTCAGATGTATGTGCTATTGTGAGAAAATCAAATGATACAATGTGAAGCTAGATGAACAGTTCTCTCTCGGGCTTAATGGGTTCAGCACGACCATTGCGGGAATCACATTCCGGATGACGGAGGAAACTTTGTCAGTCGCGACGGAGATCCCTCCGCATGGTGAAAGGTGGTCTAAGGGAATTCCTTTAGATGTATTATGTTATGAAGACTTTATCAATACAAACTACTTGAACGGGAAAATCGGAGCGGGCGTTCCGAGTCGGTATCTCTGGAAGCCTTTCCAAAATATCCTAAAGGTGATTAGAAGGTATTTCACCTGTGAAATAAGGTCTAATAGAATATATCCACATCACATCAGGTTGTTGATGCACTTCATAGGGAAAAATTCTTTGAACTTACCTTTCTTCTTACATCGAAGCCTAGAAAGGATGGTGGACAATGTCTTGGCCCAAGTTGACCATCCAAGGAAGAATTTATTCCATATATCATTGATCAAGTTGTTAGTAGTCGAGGAATTGAGATGTTTGGAAAAATACTGGGATTCATTTCTAATTCCAGTCGACATCCCTAGGGACCCCTAAGGAGAGTTCCCTCTATCCACAGGGGAAACAACATTTCGCAGCGTGGGGGCAAGAATGGAAGAGGCCACAGGAAAATGAAAGGAAATAGAAGACTCGTCATCCCAACAACCAGCACCCCAAAAAAGAGGCAGGCCAAGGTTGATCAAGAATCCCGAGGAGACCCAAGCTCCCTGCGAACCGCTCACCCAGTCTGTTGCTGAGAAGTTACTCATGCACGTTGTTCAGCTAGAACCTATTGAAGGTTCAAGCAGGGGAATTAGTGAAAGATAGAGAAGGTCGAGCACTAAAAACATGGAGGTTTAGGAGTCATCACAACAGTTGAAGCAAGCACAACTCGCTATTGTAGAATTGTATCAGGAGAACAAAGAATTGAGAAAAGAGTTGGAAAAAAAGATTGTTGAAACGACAACATCATAGAGCCGAGAGGGGAATGAAAATTGGCTCAAAAGGAATATTAGAGAAGTGCAAGACATAATCATTCAGCTGCATGAGGAATAGAGGATGTTAGAGGAAATAATCACAGAGCACTTCAAGAAGTGTGAATCAGCCATGAATAACGCTCGTGCGGCTCTTGCCAGCTCTCAAGAAAAGCTGAAAGCAAATGCAGTCTTGTGGAGACAAGTGAAGAACCTAAACAGACAAAATTGTTCTCTTAGGAAAACACTCAGAGTATTAAGGTTGCAGGTGAGGCCAGCGGCATTATTTACATGACCCCATTTTATCTTTTTGAACGTGGCATGAAATTTTTCTCCCCTCGTGTCCTATTTCCTGTCGAGAAACAAGAATTCTGGCAAGAACCCACGCGGTGGATATTCGTCGTGCAAATGTTGTAAACCCACCTGTTGAGAAGGACAAGTGTAGGAGAAACACATGATAGTTTTGTAAGAGATGTGTGGTCCCCTGACCGTCATCACCACCTGGAAAGCACGAGCAATAACCAACAGAGATCCGCCACACTAGCTCACCATGTGCATACTACAGCCCGTGATCGTGCGGCAACAACTAGAGCCCGTTACACTGGGTGGTAGAGTTTATGACAATGCGCTCAATCATTCAGGAAACCACTCAAAGGGGAAATGCCAATGCATCACCTCCTAATGATCGAATATTACTGATGACTGAATGATCATGATGAAAATGTCGGTTATTACATGATTGGGTGCAGTCAGGTTTCCATTTTTAGTAAACTCTATTCAAAAGGTCATCTGGAAAGGAATAACTAGAACCAAAATTATAGGAGAAATAGTTTGAGGCATAACAGCCCAAGGGGAGCAGTTTTTTCTATATATTCTATCCTTTCAATGTAAGTCGGGTTGGCAAAGTAGTGTAGACAGTAGACTATTGAATGTAATCTTTGAACCCGATTGAAATATAATGCAAAAGTCTTGAGGCTTTGACGAAAAGATTATAATGGTGGTGGTTTGATGTATTATGATCCCATCTATAGATGTACTTCTTGTTTTATATATATTCATGCCTTTCCTTTGTTTAAATTGGAACGTTCAATAAGTCTAGAATTCATCGTGTGGTGCTTTAAACTTTGCCATTTAAACTCTGTGTTTTCTTCCAAGTAATTTAGAATTCATCTTTAATGGCGCTCTGAGTTGCTTTATGTACTCTTTCTTTTGCCACACATAACGGAATTTGAACTGAAAGACCATTGCTTTATTAGCCTTTATCCTCTCAAAGTTTCATCTACCAAGTCATTAATTTCTCTCACTTTCAGGAGGTTGAATCCATATCCCAAGTTTCTATATTTTCTTGCCAGGGAAACCATAAACATTTCACAAACACAATAAATCTAGCCAACAATTCAAAGTCATTATCTATTAGAGACTAAGTCTCAGAGAGACCCCTCTCTAGGTTGGAAAGGCTAGTTTCCAGTCTTAAAGTTGGTTTGTAGGTTACCTCTATCATTTGTTTTCTCAGCCAAACAAATTTATAGAGTGCTAACAAAACCCATTGGCTTTGTCATCAGGGATATCTTTCAAAGAGGCCCAATGGCCTATATTTTGTGCATCAAGACAAACTTTTGAAGGGACCCAAAGGGTGATCTTTCAAGAGGGCTTAATGAACTTGCCTTTGAATTTGGTCAAACAATTAAATAGAGATGATGACCACCTATATTTGAAATATGTATGGGGGAGTGCATTCCCTAGAAGGACATAGTAGGAGCATAAGAGATAGTTGTGTGTGGTATTTCGACCCATGCAACATATTCAAAATGAAACATATTCAAATTTAGAATGGAAAATAAATCATAATCCCCGAAAGACTAATATTAGTGGAAAAGGAAGAAAAAAGTGCCCCTCTACTCGAATGTAGTGATAGAGGGGGATGGGTACATGAAAATAATGCTAACACAATGTTATATGTTTATGAAGGAGACATTGATTCAATACAAAGATGAAAAACTATTTCAATCTATGCACAAGTGATGTAATAATGATGCAATCCAATGCTAACACCATGCAAACAAAAAATTACATATATTTTAACATTTTGAGCACCATCAACTCAAATAAAATGTGATGCTAATAAAATGAAACTAGGACCCGAAAAATTGAAGCACACTAGCAAAAAAAATCAACTAGGGGTTTGAGGGATATAGTAATGCTACAACCCTATATTGTAGTAGTGAAAGGATTTATCACACATGTCACACTACTAATAAATGAAAAGTTTGATTTGGATTTGTGGTATGCAATTGGCCTATAATCCATGATTTTGAGTGTATAAGGTATCGTTAAAGCTACTTTGGGATGTCTTCAGCTAAAATCACTTAAATTTTGCAGGTGGACGAAATTGGTGTTATAACAGTTGTTAACATTAATACATAAGAATAAACCTACCTTTAGATTATAATAAATGGAATTATTTGAGGCCACATTTATCTTCAACTTGCACTGAGAATATATCTGAAAATATGAAATAGTATTTAATTAGTATAAGTGTTAAGGATGCATATTAAAAATTCCAATTTCATTAATTGGTAATTGAAATTTCAATGGTCGATATATTGGAATCTAAGCAACCAGTAATTGCAAGTTCGACCATCAAGAACTAAAATTTTAATAAACTATATTTTCATGTACATAAAATAAAATTTCAATAATTGGGAGAATAATCTCATCTCTTTACCATGCAATTAGAGGTATTCAAAGTGGTTAGTGAAGAAAGAGTAGGTTCTTCGTGAACTACCTCTCTTGTTCAAGTTAGTTTGTGGGAGGTGATTCTCAATTGTTCATACAAATCACTTTAATAGGACTAGAAGGTCAAAGAAGCATTATATTTTTTATATATACACACTTACCTTCACAGTGGTTGGCAAAGAAAGAGGTGCAAAAGACTAGTTTATGCACAAACTATCTTGTTCAAGTTGGTGCAACAGAGGTGGTTTAAAGTTGTTCATACAAAACACTTTAATAAGACTAGGAGATCAAAGATGCATTACAATTACACACACGCACACGCACACACAAACAAACAAGCTTACCTCTACCATGGTTGGTGAGGAAAGAATAGGTTCTTAATGAACAACATATATTGATCAAGTTGGTACATATGAGGTGATTCCTAGGTGTTCATACAAAAAAAATTATTAAGACTAGGAAGTTAATGAGGAATTACAGTTTACATAGAGACATACATGCTTACCTTCACAATGGTTGTAGAAGAAAGAGTATTCTCTTCATTGGTGGGTATGTGTTCCATTCTTTGCATGATTGTGGGTCCACATATTAGGGGTTTGGGGGGTGAAGCCTTCAGAAAAAATAAATAAATAAATAAAAATTGGGGGTTTATTCACCAAATTTTAGGGTGGTTTTTCACCTTTGGAGGTTTAGCGATGCATGGTATTTCAACCCATGTTTTTACTAATTCTGGTTAACAAATTAAGGTCATAATCTAATCTAGGTTAATGGATTAGGGGTTTTTTGGCTGTTGTGATGCCCTATATATTGTATTGTAAACAATGAAGTATGATGATGAATAGAATTAGAGGTGCAGATCTAAAACAGGTTGTTCATTTTCCTAGTTAGGTTTCCAGGGTAAATCTCTGTGTATATGTGTGATTGCAATTGTTTTCTTTTATGTGTTAAGAATCTGTGTGTGCATTGCATTCGTGTAAAAGGTTTAAAACTTACATTTGGTATCAGAGAAATTATTGTCTTAAGGGGGACACCTTTATGGCTAAAAGTTTGGCTCTGGTTTGTGATAAACCTTCTTACAGTGGGAGCTCTACGATATCGATTCTTGTGGTGAAAATAAATGGAGAGAAGTTCAAAATTAGAGATCGAAAAAATTAATGGGCAAAGTTTTGAGTTATGGAAGCTCAATATGGGAGATATTTTGGTAGAAAAATATCAATGGGTCATTATATATCCAGGTAATATACCTACAGGGATGTCAAAAAAATACTAGACAAATTTGGATTGGGAGGCAAAGATGACAATCCAGTTGTGTCTCTCAAATTCGGTATTACTGAATGTGTCAAGGGAAATTATAGCCAAGGAATTATGGAAAAAGCTAGGGGTTTTGTAATAGTATAAGTCTCTAGTAAACAAACTTTTCTTGCGAAAGAAGTTGTACAACATAAGGATGAAAGAAGGAGACTCAGTAATAGAGCATATAAACGCCTTCAATATTGTGCTAAGTCAGTTATTATCTGTTGATATTAATATTTCTAATGAAGATAAAAGTATCAATTTATTGTTCTCTTTACCAAACTTGTGGGATAGTTTGGTTATGTCCATAGGTAGTAATCCAACTACTTTAAGTTTCAATGATTTGGTATCATCCTTGTTTTCAGAGGAGATGAGGCGGAAAAACATGGAAATTTATAGCACATATGCCCTACTTGTAAGAGGATGCTCCTAGGACAGAGATAAAAATAAGTCCTTAAGTGGGAGATATAAATCTAAAGGAAGATCTAAATCTCCAGGAAAATTTGTAAAGGTATACTGGAGATGTGGAAAAGAAGTGCATTATAAGAAATAATTTAGATCCAAAAGTGTTGAGAGAGGGAAGGAATCTGATGATGCCCCTTCTACAAAACCAAAAACCTTCACAGATGAAGGAGTGGATGTGTACTTGGATTCTTCAAGAACATATGAATATCATGAGGCATGGGTGGTCAACTCAGGTACATCCTTTCATATGAGTCCTCACATGGAGTGGTTTGTGAGTGTGAAAGGTATGATGGGGGTGTTGTTTTTTTAGGAGATGACTCAACAACCAAAATCATAGGACGAGAAAAATTCAAGTTGATTCTCATGGATGGTATGATTAGAACACTCCATGGTGTTCTTCATATCCCAATATTGGCCAAGAATTTGATTTATTTAAGCAAGATGGATGATGCAGGTGTAAAAATAGTGTTTGAAAAGGAAACATGCATGATGGTTCGAGGAGAAATGGTGTTGTTGAGGGGATTTCGGATTGGAACTCGTATAATTTGTTGGGAAACACTATTAGTGATGGGTGAAACAATTCCATTGTTCCTAATATTGGAGATGAAGAAGGAAAAAATCTTCTAGTCTCTAGAGAAAAGACTATGTTGTGGCATTAAAGACTATGGCATATCTGAGAGAAGGCGCTTTGAGTAATACATGGTAAAGGTATGGTTGAAGGTATGTCAAATTTCTCTTTGGATATTTATTTATGTGAAAATTGTTGGTATGGGAAGTAGAACTAGGTAAGATCCTCCTCTGGTGCTACAAGGGTAGGGGGAATTTTACAGTTGGTGCACAGTGATGTGTTTGGGCCTGTGACAATTCCATCACTAGGTAAATCTGTGTATTATATCCCATTTATAGATGACTTCTCGAGGAATACATGGATTTCTTTCCCTGAGAATAAATTTGAAGTCTTTGACAAATTTAAAGAGTTTAAGGCTTCTATGGAAAATCAAACAGAGAAGAAAATTAAGGTGTTGAGGATGGATAATGGTGGAGAATTTTGCGGTAATGAATTTTAGGAATGTTGGAACATCAAGCATTGATGGTTCATCACACTTCTTCTAGATTCGGTCAGTTGGGTGGTCTACCTACATCTAGATATAGTTGTTTGGGTGATTGACCATATCTTTACATTAATTGGTCGATTAGTCGACATGCCTGTCAGTCGGACAATTTCCCAAGAGTCAAAGATAGTCGGGTGGTGGATCGACCATCCCAACAATTGATTATAAGTTGGATACATAGATGGTTGGGGCGAGTATCCTTGTCGATATAACTAGACAGCGTGTATTTGACGGAGTTAACTCTAACAATCGAAGGTTATATGTGGAAAATATCCTCACAATTTCATAGAAATTGGTTAGATCTTGAGGCTATAAATAGCAAACCCCTTGGGTCATTATCAATCATGTGATCAAGTGATATCATATTGAGATATCAAGGTCCCATAATCATGATAATGTTCTTATCACAATGCGCTTTGTTTAAGTGTTGTAACAGTGTCTTTAAACACTACCTCTGTCTTCGAAATTATTGTTCCCTATTTAATTATCTGCAGAATTGTCTATCTAATTCGTTACAGGTTCCACCCCTTTCCCCAACATGGTATCAGATTCAGTGGTTTGATACCTCTCCTATTATCTACAAAAAAATTTCATTCGGATATGTTGTGTGATTGACTCTAGGATGGTGGTTTGTTGATTGGAACTTATTAAAGAAGAACTTTATATCTAGATATCGAATATGTCTTCGAAGATTGATAATGTTATTATAAACAGATCAAATTATGTAGTATGGGCACTAAACATGGAAACACTACTCAATATTAAAGGACGATGGATGTATACGAAGATTGTGATTCCAAATCCAACAGACGATTGGGAAAAGTTTGTTGTTGATGGAAATAAGGATGAGGTTGTGGGGGTCATCGCGACCTATATCTCATGGGAGATTTGGTTTCACCTCAATGGAATCGACTTCCCTCATCAAGTCTATAATAAATTGAAGTTGTTGTTCGACCGAGTCGATGAGAGCCACATCATGCAGTTGGAGAAACATTTGATCTCTCTCAATCCTCATTCCTTTGACGAAATAAAGGATTATTTGGTGCATGTCAAAGAACTCCAATTGAAATTGAGGGAATGTAGAAAGAATTATCAGAATAAAGATGGACAACTCATGGAGTTGGTCCTGATGAATTTGAGAACAACATTCGACATGCTCGTGTCAAATTTCCGCATCAACTAGCAAAAAAGTAAAGAATATGGTAAGGATTACACCTTTGAATCTTTATGTGGCCTTTTGATTACTGATCAACACAGACTACTTGAAGAAGGAAATATTGGTGGTAAACATCAATCCCACTTGCTCGAGGGAAAGAGAAAGTTGGATCACAGGGAAAGAATATGGTTTAATACCTCTACATAGAGACCTGGATGCCATGACCAAAAACCTAAGGGACAGACATATGCACCCCAGCGAAGTTGAAAGATGAAGACATGTCAATATTGTGTAAATATTTTACATGTGGAGAAAGTATGCTACAAGAAGAGGGAATATTTAGAGGAGAAGGTTAAACTCCTTGAAGGAGACGTGACCATTGTATGTCGACCCACTGATAATTTCACTTTCCAAGTTGGAACTTCTCATGCCATGTTTCCTCATTATACGTAGAACAAATGGGTAGTGAACTATGGGTGCACTCATCACATGGCTAAGGATGATTCCTTGTTCACGTCCTTGGATGAAACCAAGGAGAGAAATATCTATGTTATTGATTATTTTGGTTTGGATATTGTTGGTCAGGGTGATTTTACCTATCAACTTGGGATAATTTTCGATGTTTATCATGTGCTAAACCTTAGAGCCAATCTGTTGTTTGTTTCTCAATTAACATAGACATATAATATTATGTAATTTTAGCCAGATTAGTTCAATTTTTGTGATTTGAAGAAAGGCTATTCGATTATCATCAAAGGGTTTCTCGACCCGAAAGAAAATCTGTCTAAATTATGTGACATGAGTTGACCCAACAATGAACCGACTACTCTTGTTGCTCGCACTAATGAGTGAATTCGAACTTGGAATGAATGACTTGGACACCTGAATTTTCAAATTATGCAGTCGATGGAAACTCAGAACATGGTTGTTGGTTTACCTAAAGTGTTTCCCTCTGAAGGAGTCTGTAAATGTTGTGTGCTTGGAAAGCATCATTAGGCACCTTTTTTCTCTGACAAATCTTAACGAGCGCAAAACCTCCTAGATCTAGTTCACAATGATGTCTATTTATTAAATCTACCTTCCTTGACAAGTGCAAGGTATATTTTCACATTCATTGATGATCTCTCTCCTTTCATGTGGGTCTATTTTCTAAAGAATAAGAATCTTATCTTTGAAAAGTTCAAATATTTTAGAGCCTTTGTTGAAAAGAAATGTGGTCAACCAATCAAGTGTCTAAGATCATACAATGGTGGTCAGTATGTAAATCTTCCTTTTGAAGAATACCTGGTTCGATATGGTATTGAATGGAAGTGGTTGATTCCTCACACACCTTAGCATAATGGCAGCGTAGAATGCAAGAACCAAACTTTATTCAAAATGGCTAGATTTATTTTGAAAGCCAAAGATTTTCCTCTTCGATTTTGGGTTGAAGTGGTGTATTGCACAAACTATTTTCTCAAACACATATAGACTCGAACTATTATTTCCATGACTCCATTCGAATGATGGTGTGGAAATAATCCTCATGTCAACCACCTTTGTGTGTTTAGATGTGTTTCCTGGGCTCATGTTTTTTATGATTGCAAAGATAAGTTGAATGCATATATTCATGCTTGCATCATGATGGGATATTCTGAAGAGTTGAAAGCCTATCAATTTTTTTATCATTTCAAATGGCATAACATTATCAGATTAAATGTATGGTTTGATGAGAATTATGTTGGAATTAATTTGTTGAATGACTCCTATGGATTTCTACGGGATGATCCTTTTAATGTGGTCCCCAGCACTATTTCTCGTGTTCCATTTTTATTCCTTCGACTGGATAATCGAACTATGTTCTTATTTCGACTCAACCATCGACCTACAAGTTGACTAGTCCATTGATCTCTATTTTAACCGGTCTTCCCTCTCCATTGAATGAAATCTTTCTAACTTTTGATCAACCTTTTGTAGTGAACAACATTTCACCTATTTCTTTTCTACCCAAATGGTTTTCCAAGAAAATTGAAGTTGTTGGACCTCATGTCAGTCATGTTTCCTTTGGATGAAAAACTCGAAGTCAAAAGCAACATGCCAGTGTTGCATTGAGGAATCTTGTTCTCAAAACTTCTGACCATGTTTCCTTCTCGGATGCTCAAGGATTACCTGAATGGGAATAGGATATGCAACTTGAAATTGATTCTTTGTCAAAGAATAACACTTGGGACTTATTTCCCCGACTGCAAGGAAAGAACATCGTGGATTGTTGATGGGTCTACAAGACCAAATTTACCTCTGAAGGTGTTTTTGAGTGACATAATGCACGTCTGGTTGCAAAGCGATTTTCTCAACAAGAAGGTATCGACTACACTAAGACATTTTCCCCTGCTGCAAAGATGAACTCTGTTCGACTGATTCTTTCCCTTGTTTCTCATTTTGGATGGAAAATATATCAAATGGATGTGAAGAGTTATTTTCTTCATGGAGACCTATATGAATAAATTTTCATGAAACAACCACCTAGTTCTGTGATAGATTCTAATTTGGTTTGTCGACTCAAGAAATTGATTTATGGTTTGAAGCAAGATCCTAGAGCCTGGTATGCCAAGATCGACAGTGTCTTTCTTCAACTTGGTTTCAAACGTTGTCAATATGATCACAGTTTGAATGTACTCCATACCAATGGAAATGATTTTATTGTTTTTGTATATGTAGATGTGCTTCTCATTACTAGAAATAATAATGATCTCATTCTTAGATTGAAGAAACAACTTGCTGACTCTTTTGACATGACAGATATTGGTACTTTGCATTATGTTTTGGGTCTTCAAGTATTACCACTATGTGATGGATTTTTAATTTCTCAATCTAAATATGTGATGGATACTTTGACACATTTTAATATGGTTGATTGTAAGCCATATGCTACTCCTTTTCAATCTAGAGCAAAGCTCACCAAAACTTGTAAAACACCCACAATCGATGCTACTATTTATCGAAAACTAGTCGGTTGTATTATTTATCTTACTCATAGTCGACCTGGCATTTCCTTTGTTGTTAGTGTGGTTTCTCAGTTTATACATGACCCCAATCAAATCCACTAGAAATCAATAAAATGAATTGTTCCCTATCTTAAGGGTACCACTCATTTTGGTATCAAGTATTGTTAAAGTTCAGATTCGTTGGTCAGCTTCACCAGCTATGATTGGGTTGGAAACAATGATGATCAACAGTTCACTTCTAGCTATATGTTTCACTTTAGCACTAGATCATTGGTGTGGTCATGCAATAAACAAAAGGTAGTTTCCTTGTTGATTATAGAAGCAGAATATCATGGCGATGTTCAAGCAGGTACTGAGGCAGTATGGATTCGCCAACTTCTAGGTTTTTCCTTCCTATTAAGATATCGACTACATTATATTTTGATAATCAAAGTATTATACATGTTGTCGATAATCATGTTTCCTATTGTAAGATGAAGCATGTTGAGCACCATGCTCACTATTTGAGACAATTGATTCATGAGAACATTGTCTCTCTTAAATATTGCAAAACAAATGATCAGGTTGTTGATATATTCACTAAACCCTTATCTGAAACTATATTTAACAAGCTTTGTATGATTCTTGGGCTTCAGGAAGCTACAATTATGGGGGGGTGTAATGATGACATAATTTCACCTCTTGGATCTCTAGAGATGTGTGCTAATGGGGGGGTGTTGGAACATCAATCATTTATGGTTCATCACAGTTCTCCTGGATTTATTCTATTGGGAGGTTGACCTACATCTAGATACAATTGATCAGACGATCGACCAGATCTCTACATTATTCAGTTGAGTACTCGACATGCCTGTCAGTTGAGCATTCTACCAGCAGTCGAAGATAGTCGGGCGATCGATCGACCAACCCAAAAATTGACTATGATTTGGATACATGGAAGGTATGGTCGAGCATCCTTGTCAAGATGACTAGACAACAAGGATTTTCTAAGTCAACTCTAACAATCGATTATTATATGTGGATAATATCCTCTTGATTTCATGGAAGTTGGTTAGATCTTGACGACATAAATAATAGACCCCTTGGGTCATTATCAATCATATGATAAAGTGATATCATATGGATATATCAAGGTCCAATATGAATTTTGATGTTCTAATCACGGTGTGCTTTTCTTAAGTGTTGTATTGGTGTCTTTAGACACCACCTCTGTCTTCGAAATTTTTACTCCCTCTTTGATTATCTACAAAATTGTCTTTCTGTTTGATTAGAAGTTCCACCCCTTTCCCCAACAAGGAATTATGCAGTAAATGCAGTATAGAAAGGTAGAATAATACTCCATACACACCTCAACATAATAGAGTTGCTGAAAGAATGAACGAGATGTTGATGGAAAGAGAAAGGATCATGCTCAGTAGTGTCGGGTAGGGACAGGAATTATGGGTAGAGGAAATGGACATTTCATGCTACCTAGTAAATCAATCACCCTCATAAACGTTATATGAGATGAATCCACACGAGTTATGGACTGGTGAGAAACCCTATCTGACACATCTCTAGGTTTTTTCTTGTGATGCTTATGTACACGTTCCAAAGGAAAATAGGAGTAATCTAGATAAAAAGGTTGAAAAGTGTATCTTTATTGGCTATAAAGATGGTCTGAAAGGTTATAATCTTTGAAACCAAGAAAATAAGAAGGTAGTGTATAGCTGAGATGTGGTATTTAGATAAATCAAATATGTTGTCAAATAGGAAGTCCTACCAAGGGAGAAAGAACTAGAGAAAATAGAGTTTGAATTGAAAGATAATGAATCAGACTCTACGAAATAACAAGAATCGAAAGAAGAAGAGTCGCATACTCTAGTATTTAGGAGATCAATTCATGAAATAAGGAAACCATAAAGGTATACTCTAGCTTATTTTCATTCAAATTTTACTTTGTTTATTACTAATTATGATCCTAGAAATATTAGGGAGGTAGTGGACCAGAGGATGGAAAACTATGGGAAAAGACCATGGTTGAAGAAATGGTAGTCTTGGACAAGAATGAGGCTTTGGATCTAGTAGATTTGTCAACTGGAAGAAATCCCATTGGTAGAAAATGGGTGTTTAAGAAGATGTTGAATGCAAAAATCAAAGTAAAGAAATACAAAGCTTGATTAGTAGCAAAAGGTTATTCTCGGGTAGAGGGAATTGACTTTGGTGAAATTTTTTCTCCTATTTCCAAGTTATTTTCTATTATTTATTTTATGTGTTGTTTATACTTTTGATTTTGAAGTAGAATGGATGGATGTGAAGAGAACATTCCTACATGGGGATCTAGAAGAAGAAATCTACATGAAGCATCCATAAGGCTTTGCAGTGAAAGGAAAGAAAGAGTTGGTATGTAGGCTAAAAATGTCCTTGTATGGGTTAAAGAAATCACCAAGGATGTGGTATCAAAAATTTGATACTTATGTATTGAGACTTTATTTCATAAGAAGAAAATATGATCACTATGTGTATTTCAAATTAGTAGATTATCATATTATTTATTTGGTCTTGTATGTGGATGATATGTTGTTGATAGGGAACAACAAGGAAATTATCTTGGATGTGAAAAATTAGTTTTCCTCTAAATTTGACATGAAATATATTAGTGTTGCAAATTTTGTTTTGGGCATGGAAATTAAAAGAAATCGGGGAAAAAGGAAACTTTGGTAGAACCCTAGAAAATATGTCGAGTCAATATTATGGAGGTTTAATATGCAGGCATGAAAATATGTCAAGGTCCCTATTCTTGTAGGTGTATTTGTTCGTAGATCTTTGTCTGAAGACATAGGAAGAGGAAGAGGACATGTCCCATGTTCCATATGCTAGTGTGGTTGGTAGTTTGATGTATGCAATGGTATGTACTAGACTGGACATTGCACATGCAGTGGGAATTTTGAGTAGGTATATGTCAAAACTAGGGAAGCAGCATTGGGCAAAAGTAAAGAGGGTTTTTAGGTATTTATGTGGAACTACTACTTATGGATTGTTTTACCCATGAAGACTAGGATTGGACAAAGTGTTGGACATACATGGATTTGTTGATGTAGATTGGACTAGAGATGTGGATCACAAAAGATATACAAGTGGGTATGTGTTTAACCTATTTGGAGGAGCAATCAACTAGATGAGCAAAAGACAGTATGTAGTGGCACTCTCATTTACATAATTTGAATACATGGAATCCACTCATGCAAGAAAAGAATAAATATGGTTACAGAGATTGTGTTCAGGTATTAGGTTGGTACAACAAACTGTAAGGATAGATTGTGGCAGTCAGATCGCAATCTTATTGGCGAGGAACTCAACTTATCATTCTAATAAAAAGCATATTGATGTTCACTATCACTTTTTCAAAGACATGGTTGAAGATAAGAAGGTGTTGTTGGTGAAGGTGGACACTTTGGAGAATGTTGCAGATTCATTAACAATGTCTGTGAGCATTGAGAACTTCTCTTAGTGTAGAGAATCAATGGGCATTTATGCCCTAGATTGTTGATCATGAAATCCTGTGACCCCTATATGAAAAGAAAAAAACAAGTGGGATAATTTTGGGTATGTGTTATATTATTTGCATGACTATGGGTCCCCCTATTAGGGGTTTCGAGGGCGGAGCCCACGAAAAAAAAATTGGGGGTTTATTTGCCAAATTTTTGGGAAGTTTTTTTCCTTTGGCAAGGGTGGTTTTTCACCTTTAGTGGTTTAGTGGCGCATGGTATTTCGTTCCATGGTTTTAGTAAATCCATTTAGGAACTAAGGTTGTAATATAATCTAGGTCAATGAATTGGAAGTTTTTTGGATGTCGTGGGATCCTATATATTGTATTGTAAAAAGTGAAGTATGATGATGAATAGAATTAGAGGTGTGGCTCTAAAATAGGTTGTTGGTTTTCCTAGTGGGGTTTCCAAGGAAAATCTTTGTGTATATGTGTGATTGCAATTATTTTCTTTTCTCTATTAAGAATCTATGTGCGGATTTCATTATTGTAAAAGGTTTAAAACTTACATTCATGAACCACATTTTTTGTTTGAGTTGGTGCATGGGGGTGATTCTCATTTGTTCATATAAAACAATTTAAGAAGACTAGGGGATCAAAGAGGCATTTCATTTTATATAGAGACACACACACAATCTTACTTCCACAATGGTTGGCCAATAAAGAGTAGGTTCTTCCTGAACCACCTTTCTTGTCCAAGTTGATGCATGGAAGATGATTCCTAGTTGTTCATATAAAACACTTTAATAAGGATAGATGATCAAAAAACCATTATATTTTATATAGAGACACACACACATTTTCTTACCTCCATAGTGGTTAGTGAAGAAAGAGAAGTTTCTTCATGAACAACCTTTACTTGATTACATCGGTGCATGGGAGGTGATCCTCTAAAAATATTATGATAAGGCTAGACGGTCAAAAAAGTATCACCTTTTATATAGAGGCACACACACATGCTTGCCTTCATAGTTGTGGTAAAGGAGAGGGTAGGTTCTTCATGAACTACCTTTCTTACTTGTGTTGGTGTATTAGGATTGATTCTCTATTGTTCATACAAAACATTTTAATAAGACTAGGAGGTAAAAGAGGTATGAGATTTTATATAGACACAAACATAGAGAGACTTACCTCCACAATGGTTGGAGAAGAGAGAGTGGGTACTTCACAAACCACTTTTATTGTTTATTACTTTAGAGGTATTGTAGGTTGTATGTTAGGAATTACACAAAATTAATTCTCTCACCGAGAGAGAGAGAGAGAGAGAGAGAGAGAGAGAGAGAGAGAGAGAGAAACCTACATAAAAAGTTGTATATGCAACAAAATTACATTGGTAGGATAATTTGTCAAAATAGCCATCAAGGGTGGGGCACGGAAAGCCATTGATCATTATTCATACAAAATACTTTAATAACATTAGAAGGTCATAAGGGAATTACAATACACACACTTACCTCCACTATGGTTTACAAAGGGTGAGTAGGTTCTCCAAGAACTTCCTTTCTTCTCCATTTCCTTGGGATCTTGTCTCTATGTCAAAGTTTATAAAAATTAATACTCTTCAACAAAAAAACAATAAATTAAATAATTACATAGTCATAAGAACCTACAAAAAATTGTATATGCAAAAACAATTATTGTCTAAACATATTTACTTGTTGGATTCTCCAACTAATTTGATACAAGAGAACTCAATTCTGACATGTCCATATAAAATAATTTAAGACTAGGAGTTCAAAGGGGCATTACAGTAGCTACACACACACACACACACACACACACACACACACACAAACACACACTTACCTCTATAGTGGTTGGAGAAGATCTCTGACAATATAAACAATATTTAAGTGTAAAAGTTTTGGATCAATAATCCCAATTTCATCAATCGACAATTACAAATTCATCGTTCTATAAATTGAAGTTTAAGTAATAAGGATTTGAATATGCAACAAAATTACCTCCTCATCAACAGTGGTTGTAAAAGTCTTCATCAATTTTTTTGCAAGAGAAGTTGATGGAAGTTGTTCATACAAAATCTTCGAATTAGGAAATAGACTAGTATGTCAAAGGGTCATTATAGTACACACACACACAAACACATATCCATAGTCATTGCTAATGTGTAAGTTATTCAATAATCACCTTTCTCCTCTTCTTTTGATGCCTCATATATATGTCAAATATTATGAAAAAACAATAATTTCTAAATAAAAACAATAAATGGGATCAACAATTGGATATATATGTTAGCCTATGGCTTACCTTTACCAATCACTTAGTCTAAATTGTCACCTATATTTGTATTATTCATTTAGGATATTAGTAATATATCCTCAAGTGATGACTAATGATTTAGTTAAGATTGCCTAGCCTAGTCATCATGCATGATTTTAGGATCTAGAGCAAATCTCTCTATGAGGTGGCATCACCCATTGTACTATAAATATGTAACATTGGAGTGAATACATGTGAGTTGGCTAATATGCCTTTTCTACCATATTGTTATTCTTTTTTATGTTTTATCAATTGGTATCAGAGCCATGGTGAAAATAGGATGAAAATATTCAGAGCGTTCTTGAGTCTTAAGAGACCTAATAGTTCCTTCATGGTAGTAATCCATGAAAGATGAGGTGTGATACAAATCTCTCATTGGTTTATTAGGAAATATATATCCGCAAGAAGAGTCCATAATTATGCAAAGAAGCCACGTCGCTACCTACAAATTACTTGTTGGGAGTTTCCTAGCATGTAGATTTGTGATGGGAGGTTCACAATTCATTTTTTGTTGACTATATTTTAATTTTCACTATGTGTAATTGGTTGTTGTAGTGGTGTTTCCAACCTTTAGTCAGTCGTTCAAGTCAAGATCTAGCTTGTTGATCTGCCTCCTCAACATTAAGAGATAAATAAAGCACGAGTTTGAGCATCCATGTAGAGATCTCTGTCATCACAGAACATCCACGAAGACATTGTTGCCATCATAGGGCATATTACTTTTGTTCTTTCACGATGTGATTAAAGAAATCACAGAGGTTCTAGGGGTTTGTTCATTTATGTTCTCCTAGGAATAAAACCCATTGAACATCCGAAATCGTGGCATGGAGACTTGAGATTGTTTTTTGTTTTCTATTTGTAATTGCAGATAGCATGTGATCACAGCTGCTGAAGAGTTTGAAAGGGGTGTATGAGAGGTTTATCAGCCACATAGAAGGATCGTTGCCACTGTTCGATGAAATCGGTCAACTGCAAAACTTGTCCATTCAGTGCTGACAAAAATTGGAGCCGTCCAGAAATGTGAAGGAGGTCGCATATGTGTGGAGGAGGTCGTTGTTGCGTGGATTTGATTGTTGTTTTGTTAAATGATGAATACACCAATTGATCAAACAAAATGTTGGTACTCCTGCTTGAACATTTTCTTTGAATCGAATCTGTATTTATGATCTGCATTTCTTGCAGATCTGTATTTCCATGCAGTGGATCGCCATTTCCATTGCCATTATGTTTATGTGATGTGATATGATCTACTATGCATTTCCCCCTTGGACGCGGTTATTGTCAACATTTGGAACCTTGACTCAAGAGGTTTTTTTTTCCGAAATCGGGCTTGGAATTTGATGCAGCCAGACTTTAAAAGGGTTTTCAATCGAGTTAAATTCTCACGATTTCTATCAAATCTGAAGGATCATTTCCAAAATTTTGACTTCTGGATCATTTCCCAAATTTTCACACTCAGACATCTGTGAAGTTGTCAATTCTCAACGCATTCAAGATGATTAATCGAGATAGTCGTACATTGACAAAGGCAACTAAATGGAGTATTTCCAGTGATTATTTCTGTAATCATGAGCTTGTTTCTATGAAGGTTTGATCTAATATTTCTGTGAATTCGCAGTGCCCAAATCATGAGGGAAACCCTCAAAAATATCTTCCACATTCGTGCAAACCCTCGTTCAAAGCAGATTCACCAGATCCATAACTATCGAGTCCAGAAACATGATGGCTTCATCAGATCCAAAATTACTGAGCCAACGCATTTTTTGCCCGAACAATTTGATAGAAAAAGGATCTTGTAGGCAGTGATTAAATGAGGCAACTAACGCTAGTTATTGTTGATGAATTTCACTAGTTATTGTTGATGAATTAAACTTGACTACCTGCATTGTCTTCACCTTTTTTAGTCATTTGATCCGAGTTCTTGTTGTGGTTTGGTCGAGATTCAAATAATGGAAAGAAGATCGGTTGGAGACTTAATTGGAGGATCATGATCTGATGAGGGAGCCGCGGAGGGGGCCTTCCCACCACAGTCGGTTGTCAATGTACAGTTGGGTATAACGCAAGGCATAAACGATATCAGTATTCAACGATAGAGTCTTCAAGATATTTGGTGATATGAATCTCCAAGAGTACGATTTGATCAATCTGAGGCAGATCAAAATTCTTTTAGGCAATTTGCTTTGATTGGGTGATGATTTCCATTATCCTTGAAATAACAAGTAAAAAAAATATAAAATTTGTTGCATTATAAATTACTGTGGGTTGATAGATTTGATGTTGCAGTGGCATATTACAACTTTATCAAAAGTTTAAAAGAATTTGGAGAAGAAACCATGTTTCTCTTTTGTAAAAAAAAGGATTTTCAAACCCATGTTTTGCTTATGAAATCTTATATGCAAAATGCTAGTAGGCTTAGTGCTTGCCAAAACTTTGTAAAAATGAGTTATAAAGTTCTTCTTATAAGTTGGGACATGAAGACCATTGAAGGCTTATATTTGTATCGTGATCACAAGGGAATCCATAATAAAATGAAGTATTTTTGTCTGTGTCATAGATCCGCCCGAAATTGAATAAGGGGATCTTAGGAACACCTTGCATTGTGTGTGATGGTGAATGATTCCTTGAATGTTTTCATAATTTTTTATGTCTAGTTTTGACATAACTACACTTACAATTTGTCATACGGCAATACACACATGGCCTTCCAAGCAAGTTAATTCAAGCACACAATTAACGCTAGTGAAGTACAAGCAATCAAATCACATATGATCAAACATCTATGAAGAGAATTCTCAAGCATTCAAGTCATCAACTACATCAGTAATGGACAAATCAAAGTTTTCGAACTCAACACATAATGGAGCATTTGAAGTTAAATTGTAACTTGCAAACAATGTTTGTTGTAAGATTACTTAATTAGGATTTATTGTAACTTGCAAATTGTCCTTTTGTAAGTTTACTTGTCTTTTTAAAATCAAGTTGAGTTGAATTGAATTTGTCATAAGGTGCATTTTCGGCTAAGCCCGACACCCTAGAGTCAGTTTGAGTCGTAATTGACAAGGATGAGTACTTGAAACTCATATCATTGTAATACTTTGGGATGCATTTTCGGTAGTATCTGACACCCTGAACTTCCTGGAAGAAAAAAAGGCAAGTTCAAGCGAGCGTGAAGTTCAAGTAAGCGAGTTGCAAGCAATCCTTCTTCTGTCGAGTCAAATTGTAATCAGGATCTACCTGCACAAGGAGACCTCTTTTAGTGTTTTGAAAATGGCTTGAAGTCTCGAATTATTAGAGTTACTAAACACTCTAATAAACACCACTGAAGACAACATAGTGATATTGAACAAAACAACTCTTCAATCAGTGCTAACTTGTTTGCAAGTGATGCAAGCTAAAGTTAGACTTCTTCAATCTCTATCCTAGCTATTGAATAATGAGTTGACTGATCTAAAAAATCAACAACCAGTGAAGTGTTCTGAACTAGTTTATGTTTAGCACAACCTTCTCTATGATGATGAAGATGATGTTTTTGATCAACAGTCAGTCAAGGAGAAACTGAGTAAGACAACTTCAGATGCATACAAAGACGATGTTATTCTTGAACCTACTTTTCAAGAGTTTTCTTTTGAGTTTAATGAAGAAAACATTCAATGATGCATCAACATGCAGTAAATCCACTTCCACGGATTTCAAAGCAACAGGTTCAGAATACTCTTTCCAAGCCCATCATCAGACCTTGGGAAGAAATCATTTACAACAAGAATAGAACAGGACTTGGATATGACAAGGAAGTTACCTTTCATATTCCTGATTATTCAAGACCAATCAAGTTCCATAGTGTTGGATTCCTTCAAGAAGCTTCAACTTCACCTGTTCAAGTTTAGCATCAGAATGATAAGTGCCAACATTGTAATCAAGTTGGTCACAAGGAGAATCAGTGTTTTGATCTCCATCCTTGCCAGCATTGTGGAAAGCATAACCATTCTTCAGACATATGTTCAACAATGAAGAAACCTGCAAGATTGAAAATTCACTATGAGTGGATTGATCCTTGGTAGTGGTCATCAACAACCAAGCGATTATATAAGTCTTACCGAAGAATTAAATCTCGAGTAAAGACCAATCTTGTAGCACATAACATTTTTGTACCTCACATAAGTGGTCCCCTTATGGTGTAACTTTCAAGCATGGCCCTCACGGGATGAGATAACATGTGGTTGTTTTCACATGCCCACTTTGTGTTGTACTAAAATGGAACAAGTATGGTACTCTCTTGAGCATAGAAGGGGGGAGTACAATGATGTAACTCTCATGCGCCTTAAGGGGGGGAGTTCAAAATTCCAGTGAAGATGATTCATGAAACCACTTGTGGTCTCTCCTTTCAGCTGACAAAGGGGGGAATTGATGATGGAATTGGTTGTCATACTAAAAGTTTCGACAACAAGTAGGCCATATGCGCATGAAATTTTCCAAATGGGAAACTGTTGTCTGTAAATGATAGACTTTGGCAGAATTATGGTTCAATAAGTTCAAGTTGAATCATATAGATTTTTATTTTGAGAGAAAGGATGTGAACATTTGGTTCACATAGATGGTCATTCGGCCTAGCATAGGACAAGAGGATCCTTCTGCATTGCATCTTGTCATTTGATTGAGTTGTCAGACATTTTCAGGGATATGTCAGACTAGAAGTTGATTCACTTCTCTTGGTTCGCTCTCATTAGATTGGAGTTTACATCAAGTAAACAATTTGCATGCATCCTAGCTCACATGATTACATTGTGACATTTTCCAGAGATGGCAGGCTTTGACAGGATTATGGTTCAATGACTTGCAATTGAAACATACACATTATACATTAGGATGTTGTTGGACACCTAAAAGTGTCAAGATTGGTTAGTGGTTATCCAAAAACCATCAGATACATGGTATCAATTGGTCAGTGGTCATCCCAAACCACAGATTCAGAGAGAACTTCAGTGATACATTGATATTAGAGTGGTGATACTACATGTTCACTAATTAGCAGAAGACATCAGATTCTTCTAGCTCAAATACTTGGCAAAATGATCAAATTGTCAAGCAATCAGGAAATGTTCAGATATTGTAGTTGTTCACTTCCATATATTAGCTCCCTTCCAGTTCATTTCAAATGAACATGTTCAGCATCCAGATTGGTGGTTTTTCAGGCAGTTCTTCATTGAGGCTCAGCACAGGAGTTTTAGTATGAAGACTTGGAATTGATACCAGTTTATACTTTATTGTTGGTATTATTGATCGGACTTTTGATTGAGGGAGATTGCTAGCCTATGGCTTACCTTTACCAATCACTAAGTCTAAATTGTCACCTATATTTGTATTATTCATTTAGGATATTAGTAATATATCCTCAAGTGATGACTAATGGTTTAGTTAATTAGATTGCCTAGCCTAGTCATCATGCATGATTTTAGGATTTAGAGCAAATATCTCTATGAGGTGGCATCACCCATTGTACTATAAATATGTAACATTGGAGTGAATATATGTGAGTTGGCTAATATGCCTTTTTCCGCCATATTGTTATTCTTGTTTATGTTTTATCAATATAATCTTACACTTTGTATATGGCACAAAATTACCTCATGACTAGGATTAGATGTTGCGATTGGAGAAGTGTCTTCCATATGCATCTAATTGGGTGTTGTGTTCTTCCCAAACATAGTTTGTGGAAACTTCCAATTCTTATCTTGAACTAAATTATTCTTTAGTAATTTCATCAACTCTCACTCCAATAACTTTTTCTACAAGTCAAATTTGGAAATTGTATCCTTGACACACATCCAAGACACGTTGCTCAAATCAAATTCCAATTGAACTCCATGGATAACATTAAAAAGTGCATACGTTGGTTGAAAATTTTGCAAGTGGCCTTGTTATTGCATAATATGTACTTGGACAAATCCCAAGACAAGTAGGTGAAATTGGCGTAACAACATGATATCCCACCACTGTCATCTCAATGAGAAATCCCCACTTTTAGGGATGGATGGAGGTCCAACTCAAGGGAGGTGTCCCTGGTGACCTAAAGGGATGGGTAAGTTAAGGATATGGTTCAGATATACCCCCCTCTCACTGGTCACCTAAGTCAAGAATGCCTATGTCTGAGAAATTGAGGAAAAGAAGAATAGTTAGTGTACCTTCCCGGAACAACAACAATATATCATATATAAAGCAATTTCCAAGTACAAGAATGATAATAAGACCTCAATAGACAATAGACAATCAAAAATATGTTGGATGATATGAAATTGCAGCAAGTTATCAGTTTACAATAGAAATCAGTGTTTTATAATAGCCAAGAGAAAAATAGCTCAGAATTGTGTGTAATCACAATGAAAGCTTAGCATTTATCAAGTAGATTAATTAGCATTTTTCACAAGCAATTTATGAGTGAGTTAGCTAGCTGTTAAGCTTGTGTATGCAGCAAATTAGTATGAATTAGTATGGTTGTAGCAATTTTTTGCAAAAACAACATGTTAGTTGATGATTTTAGCTAAGCTAGGATTAGTAGAAGTTAGTATATGCTTTAGAGAATAGAGTGTAAGATTTGTTTGATCAATTCCTTCAACAAGAGAAAGTAGACAAGTGCCTTTTGGGATTATGGAGTCAATTACAACAACAACAATAACTTGGAGAAATAAATGCTAATAATGTTCTAAGGATGGAAAGATAAATTCTTGAGGTGTTAGCACTTCAAGGCCTCAAGCTCTAAGTATCAAAGATGGAAATTGGCTAGAGTGCAAGCTCTTTTGGGCTCTAACAAATTCCTCTTCTCCTTGGACACTTGAAATATATATTTGCAACTAGTTCTAGAACAAAACTTCTAAAGTGCTAGCACTTTATGGATTTAGAAGCCTATCTAGACAAGATCTTCTTACCAATTTAACAAGTGGAAAAAAATAGAGAGAGGAAGAAGCACCTTATGTCCCTCTCCAAGGGTTATGAGAAAGCAATTTCATACTCTTTAATATGAACAAGTAAAAATATACCAAAACATTCATAGCATAAAAAAACTGCATATTTTTTTACTTACTTCACCAAGAATAATCAAGCACAAACCCCAGTTGAAGACCTTTCCACCATAAACAATCCAAGAGACATCACAAAATAGCTTCTCCAAGAAGTGCGCACTAGTTCAAGTGACCAATAGCCCAAGTGCCACGAACATTTCAGTCCTACTCTCTTATGAGATGAAGAGTTATATTTTAAAAATGAAAATGGGAAGGTGTATTTATATCACCTTTCCTCTAAAATGTCAATACAAAAATAAAAACAACGTTGACCTCAATAATTTTCCCTTATAACTTAATTTTCCAAAATTTAATTCATTTGGCACAAAATAAAACCCTAAAGGTGGCATCATTCCTTTCTAGGGTGATGTTGAGCCCCCAAGCGGGACGATGGGCTGGAAAAGGTGCAACGTTTTACCTCCAAAGGCCATCGATCATGCCCACACGTGCCAAGTGTCTGCGTCAATCCTTCCTCCATCAAGGCATTAAGCCATAGTGACGTCATGGGCTAGTAGGGTGACGTCCAAGCCTCCAAAGGCATAATTTCCATGTGGGAGAAGGTGGGAGCTCTCCATCTAGGGCCTAGGCCTGCAAGAGTGACTCCAAAGGAAATGACATCCTACTTCAAGGTGCAACTAGTGATCACAAGATTGCCCCAAACATGGGGTCTCTGCATCCATCCTTGGCCTCCAAATCCCCCATGAAGGTCTGAACAAGTCATCTCCTCATGAATACAAGTCCACCGGGAAAGGTCCCACAAAGAAAAACTAGTACACCATCTAAGGGTCCATCGGTCACAAGAATCATGCCAAGTAAGCCACATTTAATAATAAAGCCAGTCGAACATGTGCATCAAAACTCCCTTTTCAAACTAAACGAATTCTCAAAGACCTTATACAATTTGTCAAATTTAGGTATGGGAGGGGTGTCAAGGCATCCTATTGGGTCAACCAATCCCCAATTCAAAGGTGTTTCCCAAGGAAAACCTATCTAATCCATGTATGAGTATGAGGTGGAGTGGGGTAAAACTTCTAGGCATGGGGATCATGACATAAAAGGGTTTGTATCTTCTCATTTATGGGTGCCTTTGTAGAGGGTGTGTTGCACCTTCGTTTTCAATGCAATATTTTTCCAAGCCCATTTGTTGTCATTAATTAATTAAAGTCCAAAACAATTGGGTATTAGAAGACATGGAAAGAAAAGATTATCGCAACGTCACTTGAAGCTAGAGGTACACAGAGTTCCATATGCATGGAAAGAAAGGGACACTACATACGTGTACACACCTCAACAAGCGGTACATCTATATAATGTGATTTTTCTTTTACATATCTTTCAATTCCTTTAGGAGAAATGTTTCATTGTTCTCAAGACCTATTGGGAGAGAATCTAAAAGGTGATTTGGATTTTATCTTTTTCCAGCTACATTTCCCTTTGGGCCTTCAACCCTTTCTTCCCATGAAATGAGGTACAATCCATTATTGGGTAAGTGCACCAAAATATCCCAAAAGATGACGAGACGAAAGGGAATAAGTATGGAAAGTGATAAGTATGATCGGGAATGGTGCGATGACTCTTAAAGGAACACCCCAGTAGTGCCCTATTCCCAAGGGTGACCAACTTACTAGGATGGAATCACAACCACCAAGGTTAAATAAGACAAAGAGTATAATTTCCAAGAAAATATTATGTAATCAAGAAATAATTATTTCTAACATATTCAAATGCTTCCATTATTTGGGTGAAACTTACCACGATATCGGACTTATTACCTCATGAAGCAAGACATGTTGTCCTTTGGGGCCAAGTAAGTGTGATGGGTGTTGCTCTACTGCTAGTGATGTATGGTGGTGCATCGATGAATAGGAGGGGCCCTGTGAGGCTATGCTAGTCATTTTGTCTCTCAACACTCCATGTATGCAACCTGTGGGCCTCGAGACATGATCTCCTTAGTTACCCCTAGACTGAGGGGGTAACATCAAGATCCTACTTTGGGACATGTGCTCACCGTAGAGCACATGAGAACCTTGGCATCTCTGGTACGACCCATGCCTACACACTCAACCAAATCAATAGAGTACCTAGGCTGGTGCTATCACCCCTTGTTCTTATAAAATGATCAAAATCCATAAGTGAATGCTAAAAATAAAATCATATTCTAACATGTCAATGTAAACATATAGGTAGGACATAACAATGGTGCAATATGCAAAGAAAGGAGCATGTAAATCATAAGCATGTATGCAAATTAAGCTAAGTTGAATGAAAACTATACTACCATGATATGCAGTATGCAACATATGTACAATGAAATGAAAAATGAAAATGCCTAACCTACCTACTCTAACCTATTTTAGGAAGGAGTGCTAGGTATAATCATATAACCAGTACAATCATGCTAGAATTGTATCACAATACCTGCCTATGTGCTTCATTGTAAACCAAAGCAAGGATAAGTCTTGCACAATAACACAAGTTAGAGCATTCATTATACAATAGATAATCATAAAATCTAACTCATGGCAGCAGGAGGGAGGGACCAAATCATGCCAAGTCACGTCTCCAGAAGAGTGCTCAATCCATCTTTGAAAAGGGTCGTGAAGGGGAAAAGACTCAAGAGGTTGACTAGAAGACCCGAAAGATTGACTTCCTTGAACCTCATCACTCCCTGAGGTCTAATATGGGATGAACAAGAATCTAGAAGAAGACTGACAATTTCTCAGGGAAAGGATAAAAGATCGAGGTACCAGGCTTCTTCTTAAAAAAATCAATCTACCGTTAAATTCCAAAAGAAAAATTTTCCCTGTAGAGAACTTGGGACAAGGAGCATGTTTCCTAGCTGCATCCTTAGTGACATAGTGGGATGAAGAAACAAAGGAAAGATGGAAAGTCTCATCAATATCATGTCCTGGGAAAACCATGTCCTTACCCTCGTCAGAATCAAAGCACAACTGTGGTTGGAAATATCCTTCGTAGAGTAAATCCAAGTGCTCATAAGGATATGTATCAAAATCCTCAAGGTATGACCAAAAATAATTATGAGAATGTTGCACCAAGTCATCCTTGGGTAGTTGGAACAAATCAGTGACCATGTCATCTTTGTGTTGCCAAATATCTAAATTAGTAGTAATTACATGTGGTTGTTGTAAAGGAAACGATTGAAGATGTCCTTCAATATCATAAATAGGTTCTCCATCATAGAAACTCATGTCACATTTGCGTCTACCAACATGTATAAACTCATAAATGTTCTTAATCAATTAATATTTTTCATTATAGCATGGAGGGATTGGTTCATCCAAGGTTTCCTCTATTCTTTCACCCCCTCGAATCATAGAACAAAGCGTCATCAAAATCCTAAAAAGGACAATGACTAACCCCATTCTCTTATTTTGGTGTAGGAGGAATGGAATCTTGGATGACTTCATCAAATGGGGGAGAATACACTAGTACTTCATCCTCATGAGTCACCTCTTCATGATCTTGTTCTCCAATCATGTTTTGGTTGTCTTCAATAGAGTCATGAGGTAATTCTTGCTCCTCTTCGTAAATTTCTTCCTCTTTCATGTCTCAAATGTTAGGATATTTAGACACATAGGAGTTAGTTAAGATCTACTTGGTCTAATGAGTCGTTAGGTAAAAGTGTGTTTCATAGTGTGTTTCTTTAGTATGCATTAGTATGTATTTGTAGTTAGGAAATCCAACGGTCATGATATGTTCCTGACATAGAGTGATCTGATGGTTCATATTCTCCTCGATCTTAATGGCCATTGATTTGTGGCTTAACACCTTATTGGTCCATGATCTCTATGTAAGATCATGAAGAGGCATTTGTCGATGATCGATTGTGAGAAAATATCTTGTAAAATATCTCTGTAATATTTTTCTTTTGCATTAATAAACTGCTTCAAGTGGCTACGCTGGTTGGGGCCATGGATGTTTCCCTGTAGGGGTTTTACCACGTCAAAACATCGGTGTGTTGATATTTGATCTGGTTGTGTGAGTGGTTACTGAAGGTGTTAGTCCTCTATAGGAATACCTATGTTGTCGAACATGGTATCAGAGCTTGTTTGAAGACCCGCTCATGTTGTAGATCGAGATCGTGAAGCTGAGTTGCCTCATCTCTGTTTTCTACCATTTATGTACATTTATAGGATGAAAGGACTATTCCATTGTGTTTGGATCACTCATTTCAGTCAGAAATTCTTTTTCGTTTCACACAAAAAGGTTTTTATTTTTCCAAGATACGACCATTTCAGTCAGATCTGGAGGTATAAAGCCTGAATACACCCTTTTTAAATTTTTGCAGAGTATTATTTCGATGATATTTCGGTTTTATATTGTTTGTTTCTGGGTTTCTACTATTTTAGATATGTGTATGTTCTTTTCCTCGTGCCCTGTGCGATTTCGGCAAATCAAAAACAGATAGGAAAAGGTGCATTTTTTCAGGTAAGCTAACTGAGATTTAACCCCTGTTGTCATCGAGAAGCGAAAAAAAATTCTTGTGTGAAAAGAATTTTTTTTTTCACGCTCCCCAAGGTCATCTTCAACAAAAACAAAAACAACAATCCTCCTGCTAAACAATACAATATGTTTTGCTAGCCCACTTGGTTAAAAGTTGCCTTATTAAGTAATAGGTCTTGAGTTCAAGTCTCTCTTTTTGTTACCTTTTTTGAAAAAGTTCATGCTCCATTGTAAAGTGTATTTCACTTCAAGTATAAAAGTGAATCACTATAAGTAACTTTAATATATTTTTTTTAGAGTTATTTATTTTTCATGCAGATTTATTTAATAAGGTAACTTCATTATAAAAGTGATCCTCACTTCTTTTTATAAAAGTGGGTCACTTCATAAAGTAACTTACACCACCACATGGTTCGTTGGTTATCATTTATACATTTTTTTAAAAGGGCATAACTTTCACATATGAAGTCTGTTTTCAGTGTCGTTTTTTTAAAACCGCCTAATTTTTCAAGATCTTTCCATCCATATCATCAATTTTAGTTTTTAAATCCATATTATCTACATATTTAATATAGCTTATTCCCGTAATATTTTTCTTATCAACACCAACTACTTCCAATAGAAATCCCATATGGAGGATTTATTAAGTAGTAAAGGCTTGTACTGGATTACCTTGGGAAAGGAAAAAGAATCCACCGATGTTGATAAGAATTTCAAATGGGCTAATAGGAGTGATGAAGCACGTGGAATGATCAGAATGTCCATCTCTCATGATTTAAGGTTCCACCTTAAATAAATTGATGACCCCGATGAAACTTGGGAAAATATTGAATATATGTTTGGTAAACACAATATTATTCGAGCACATCAGTTAGAAATTCAAATACTGACTTTAAGTCCAAATTATTTTTCTTGCATTGAATACTATATGTCTAAGTTTAAAACACTCAGAATTTCATGTGAAGAATGTGAGATAAAGCTGGAGGAAGAGCGTTGCATCTATATTATTCTTTCTAAGATAGGTAGTGCACATCCTATGTTTGTATCTACCTTTTATGTCATGAGAGAGGCTCTAGGGAAAGCTTATCAAAAACCCGCTCTTGAGTCATTTTTTGATGCTTTGATTAGAGATCAAGATAATTTTGTACAACTTGGAGTGATCAGCACTGCAGGTACCTCCAACAAAGCCTTAGTTGCCCAGCAAAAAGATAAACCAAGTAATCCCAAGAAGCAACCTCATCACCACAACAAAAAGCAACATAAGAATCCCAAACCCACTTAGAAAACTTCAGCTCCTAATGGTGATAAAGGAGAAAAATATAAAAATAAGAAGATTGGCAGACATTGCAAGTTTTGTGATAAAGATGGTCATGATGATTCCAAATGTGATGCTTTGATTAGAGAGAAAGATAAGCTTGTACAACTTGGAGTGATCCGCACTACAGGTACCTCCAACAAATCCTTAATCGCCCAATAGAAAGATAAACCAAAGAATCCAAAGAAGGAACATCCTCACCACAACAACAAGCAACATAAGAGTCTCAAACCCACTCAAACAACTTCAATTCCTAATGGTGACAAAGAAGAAAAATATAAAAATAAGAAGACTGACAGACATTGCAAATTTTGTGATAAAGATGGTCATGATGAGTCCAAATGTTTCAAGAAGATGGTAGCTTTAGAAGCAACGATGAATAAGAACAACATAAATATTGATTCTACTTCTTCTTCTTCTTATCATGGACATGCACTTTATGATTCCAAATTCTCCTTAAATGCAACTTCTTCTTATGATGAGTGGCTTATTGATTCTGGATCATCTTATCATATGGCTAAGGATAAAGACATATTTTCTTATCTAAATCAATGTAACACCAAGAAAACATTTGTTGGTGATGATATATCTCTTAGTGTTGTAGGATTTGGAAAATTTCAAGTAGATAATGGTCATTTCAATGATGTATTATGTGTTCCAAGTCTTTCTTGTAACCTTCTATCAGTATATCAAATCACTCATTCAGATGAAGGTAAAACCGTAGGGTTTTCACCTCACCAAGTTGTAATCAAGGATCTAAAATATCCTAAGCATGTTCTTACAATTGTAATTGTTGATGATATTACCAGGTTGTACAAGTTTGACAACTTTGGGTCATCATATTTTCCATCAGTGTTTTTTTCTCATAGCAATGACTTGAGAAAACTTTGGCATGAGTGGTTTGGTCATCTAAATAATAGCTCATTGCAGCAACTATGTAATCAACAGATGATGACTGGTCTTCCTCTTATTTCATGCAGAGATGGTGTTTATGTCGATTGTGTTCTCGGCAAACATTATCAGGACAGTTTTGACAAACGTGCCTCTTGGCACGCCTTGGGCCCTTTGCATCTTGTTCACAGTGACTTGTGTGGTCCACTTTATTCTCCTTCTTTTTCTGTGTGCAAGTATTTCTTAACTTTCATTGATGACTTTTCCATACGTACTTGGGTTTACTTCTTAAAACTTAAGAGTGAATTTTTTGACAAGTTTATGGCCTACAAGGCCCTTGTAGAAAAGCAATTTGGACATCAAATTCAAAGGTTAAGAACAGATAATGAAGGCAAATATGTAAACAATAATTTTACAAGTTACTGCACTACATAGGGCATCCAAATGCAACACATTGTTCCATATACACCACAACAAAGTCGTGTTGCTAAGAGAAAGAACCGCACATTAAAAGAAATGGCTAATGGTATGATCCAATCTAAGGGATTAAGTCTAAAGTATTGGGCGGAAGCCATCAACTGTGCAAATCACATAGTAAATTACACTCCCACAAAGGCTCTTAAAAATATAACACCAGAAGAAGCTTGGACTAAAATTAAACCAGATGTAAGTCGCTTCTGTGTATTTGGCAGTATAGCATGGGCTCACATTCCTGATGAGAAAAGGAAAGCATTGCAGACTAAAAGTGAGAAGTGTATATTTGTTGGTTATTCTAAAGATGTCAAAGGTTACAGACTTCTTCAACCACATTGTAATGAAATTATTCTTAGAAGAGATTTCAAATTTTGGTTTCTTCTTCATTTGATGACATTGAGGATGAAAATCCACCTCTGCCTGCTCACCTTCCTCCAGATTAGTCCTTTGAACATGAACCAACACCATCTCCATCGCTTCCTAGATGGGTCCGTTCAACATGAGAAGCAACTGGTGATCTTGTCAGTGATCCTTTGGATCAGTGTCGGACATGTTCACAGTTCCATGGATCCTCTTCTCTTTTGTCTCAAGTTTCAGAGACTTGCGATCCAGATACATTTGCAGAAGTTTCATGTCATCCAGATTGGGATACAACAATGAATGAAGAGTATTGTTCTTTAATGGAAAATGATAGTTGGGATCTTGTACCTCTTCCAAAAGGAAGAAAACTTATCAAATGTAAATGGGTCTACAGAACTAAGTACGCATCATTTGGAAGTGTTGAAAGATACAAGGCTTGGTTAGTTTCCAAAGGATTTTCCCAAGTTGAAGGAATTGACTATAATGAAACCTTTTCCCTTGTAGCCAAAATGAATTCCATCTACCTTGTTCTTTCCCTTGCTACCTCACATAAATGGGAGATCCATCAGATGGATGTTTAATCCACCTTCTTCCATGGGTATTTTCAAGAAGAAATCTACATGGAAAAACCTCCTGGATATGTCCAGAATAACTCTAGCCTTGTTTATCGCCTTAAGAAATCTCTTTATGGTCTTAAGAAAGCTCCCCGAGCTTGGTATGCCAAAATGGACAACTTTCTTATTGACACCAAATTTTCTAGATGTCATTTTGATCATAATGCTTATACCAAGTGTTAGTCCTTAACCTTGTTTTTGACTGATTGGGTGTCCTTAGTCCTTGTTCTACCCATTTTCCATGATTTTTTGTTAAACTCTGTTTTTTTCCCTTCTTGGCTTGAAAGATTATTTTAAATCTTTTGATGCACATTTTAAATGTTTTTAAGTTTTCAAAGATTAGGATATGATATGAAATATTTCTATCACATCACTTGTCCTTTCCTCGTTTGAATTTTCAAATTTTGTCAAAGTGGAAAGGGAGCTACAAGAATAGCGTTATTCTTGCAGCGCCGAGAGTAATGATAGTTTTGCATGCATCACCTTACCCAGATCATGTTCTAACGTTCAAAACAATTGCTAGAGGATATACATATCTCTTTATGATCTATATGGGGTCGTAATTCTCATGATGACAGCTAATTCGAGGGATTGGGTTGTACTCGCCACCTTGATATCAAATCATAATGCACGATTATTATTCCATATGTATGAAATCATAATCCATCTATTTTTAGTATGTATATTACTCCTTGCATGCTCTGCAGGATGAAAGAAATCACAGTCAGTGTGATGGCACCGAGAAAAATGGTCAAGTGCTTCGTTTGAAACCAAAGGAGCTTGAATTATTCAAAGATTATCTTGATATTAAAATTCATTGATGTCGGTTGGTTTGAATTATGTTGCATTTCCGGGAGCATCATAAAGAGATTTCGATGTTGTTTGCAAAAGATCAAAGATATGTGGACAGTTCCAATCATTTTCTCGGTATCAAATTTCAGGAATAGATTCTGGCCAAACTGTAAGGAATCATCTGAAATGGTTAAAAAGACACTGCGATAATTGGATGATTTAACCTTATAGCGGGCGATTTTCAAAATTTCACAGTAGTTTAGGAGAAAATATGATCTATTCATAATGGAATTTTCCAAAAAATCGTCATGGTCATTTCTAAAAATGCCCAGTCATCACCTACAGATTCAACAAGAAAAAGAAACACTTCAAAGGATTCTACAAAACTAAAGGAAATCTCCCTTGTAACCAAATCAACCATTTATGGAAAAAAGTGTGCAATGATACAAAGAGACTCTATTTTGGGGTTATATTAATTTGCATTGGTATTTTTTGTTGAATTGAATCAAAATCCTGGGAATTATAATGCAGCAAAACACCATCATTGTTTTTATTGAGATAGAACAATAGATGGATGGGTTTTTTCTGGATTTATTTTTGGTTCAATAGCACAAGAAATCTCTTGAAAGAATCTGGATGTTGATTGGAAGCAACAACGCTAACAATAGAATTCTCCACACATATATACATGGATCATTTCTCAAAGATTCCATAATATCTTGTGGTGTTTATATTGACTACTCGAACCCATTTTCATATCCTACAGGTCATGCTACAACTTGGGCATCTGGAAGCAGGTAGTAGAATCCCAAACTACAAGGATGCACTTAGCATTCGATAGCATAAAAAGATTAAAAAAAAAAAAAAAAACACAGGAAAGAGGGACAAATAGAAAGAAGATTAAAGGTTAAATCCTTTCCAGGCTTGAAATCAACAATCAATCTCCACATTTTAGGCAGAATCAAACTCTATTGGCATAATGTAGTTCTCAAGCCAAGATGAAGCAGGATCATACCAAAGGTTCCTCTTCTACTCCATAGTGAAAGTTCCAAAACCAAGGAAGCATACAATTTTGATTTTTATCAAACAGGAGGAGTACATGTGTTTAAAATAAATTAGAAATTCATAAGTTATTTTCAAAGGACTATACATAGGTTGGATATTTTTGCAGATGAAGGAGAATACAGGCACATATAATGATGAGAAAAAATGATCTTTTTCCAGAAACAGGCCAGCTGCAAGATCTTCCAGAAACCAGAGACTAGGAAAGCACTTAAGAAGAGGATTTTAGCACAGGTCTATCTTCAAAGTATAAAATTAAATTGAGAAATCTACGAACCTCGCTGCTCCATTTGAAGAACACCTAGAGTTCAATATGGAAACAGAAAGAAGAAAGACAAAAATCAAATACATGAAATACTATGTTTTTCATGTTTTAGTCTCTATCTTCAAGAGTAGTTTATGAAACGTTGGAGATGAATTATTTGAAACAAAAAGATATTTTTGTTGGAACGGTCCCCTTCACAAAAACCACTCTCAGTTTTTACACAACTATCACATTTTAATATATTCAAATATATCTTTGAGGCCTATTTTTTAGATATTTCACAATAAATGATTTCTTGTTTTAGTGAACAATTTTGGGCGAGGTTTCAAAGAATATTGTGATGATTTTTTGGAAACCAGAAGAGGTTTTTGGTTGGAGAGGACCCCTTCACAAAAACCTCTCTCGGTTTTTACACATCTATCACATTTTGGGAGATACAAAGATATTTCTGGACCCTGTTTTTCAAGAATTTGCCAGATTAATCTTCCAAAAAAATCTCATGGACTGCAGTTGACAAGCCACTTCATCAATTTGACTTGGAGATAAGATCTAATCTTCTCCTTGATTATTTGAAACAAGAAACTAAATATATCTGAGGAGGTTTTCAGATCCATTTCTTTTGGATCTTGATAAATATGTATTCTTTCTATATAAGTAGAGTATAAGGAGAAGTAAAGGTCGATTAGTTGGGCATTCAAGGACCTTTTTTATAAAAAAACTCCACTATAAGTCAAATCGAGAAAGATATATTGAGATTAAAAGATAATATAAACAGTGAAGTTGAAACAACTTTGACCTCTCAGAAGATAATAGAAATTCTCACTAGGCCTCCTCAAACAAAAAATCAGCAAGAAACTTTAGACTTAGAGAGCTTGCAGAAAGATTTCCATAAATTGTCTAATTAGGTTGTTGACTTGAAATATCAGTCGAGGATCCATTCACAAGAAAAGGAAGTTTCAAACCTCCTTTTAGAAAACCTTTTCCTCCAAACCGACCAAGCCTAACCATAGAAGGTCTAAATTTCGAAAGTTTACAGTATGCTTTGCAAACCATCTTAGAAGCACGTGACAATTTCGTTTATGTTCCTCCTGAAAATTATGATGATCCAGTTGAGGAAGAGGTACCAGAAGAGGGGGACTCATCTCCTCTTGTTTTTCAGTCATTTGTCGGACAGTATCTTCCAAGCAAATTTTGAAACTGTCCACCCCTACAACACCAAAAACAAAACACAAAACAAGCCTCCTCCCGAAGTAAGTAAAAATGTGTTTCCAAAATAGTCAAAGAAAAATGAAATTAAATAAAGCCTAGAAGCCCCAGTTTTAGAGTATGATTTAATTGAAGATCTAGAAAATTTGAGGGCTAATATTTATGTTTTTGAACTGCTGAAATTTCCTCTTATTTTGCAGAAAATGCTTCAAAGCATCGTTGAAAACAGTAAAAAGAATGATCTCAGCAGAAAAAATTCAAACACAGCTAAAAATGTCCCAACTAAAAAGACATCTGAACCTCAAGACAAAAGGGACTTAGCAAAAAAAACTGTAGAAAATGTAGATAAAACTGTTTCAGGGACTGCATTAAAAAATCAGCAGAATTTTGTTGTTTCCACATGGAAAAATGTCCCACCTTTTTAATTGACTTTTGAGATTTTTAATAAGAATGTACATAATTGTATGGTCGACTCCAGTGCATCATCAAATGTGATGCCTCTGTCTGTATGATAGAAAATTAATGCAGAAGTTAAACCTTTTGATCTTAAAATTATTCAGCTAGATCGAACAAACATTAAAGTAATTAGTGAGCTTAAGAATGTGTTGATTAGACTAGCATCCAATCTTAAAGTTCATCAAGTAATTGATATAATCATTGTTGATATTCCTTAATTTTATGGTATTTGTTTAAGCAGAGACTGGTCAGAACAGTTGCACGGTTATTTTGCTAGAGACTAGTCTCACTTGTGGCTGCCTGAAAATGGACAACCCAACAAAATCAGAATAAACAGAGAATGTTAACTTAAGCATACCGTGACAGATCTGAACGATCCAAATGAACCTTTCGTTACATCCGCAAATTCATTTGAAACGCAGGGAATGAACATCTTTTTTGGTAACTTCATGACTGAAATTTCCTTTATCACTGATAGAACAACAATCTGAAATTTCAACCTATAGCCAGGCACCATCTTTGCCAAATACGGAAAGTACTTCTAATAATGCACAGATTTGGTCCTTATATTTTGATGTATCCAAATCGAAAGAAGGAGCAAGTGTTGGTTGTGTACTCATCGATCCTTCAAGGTAATAAAACTTGTATTGCTTGTCAATTAGAATTTGAATGTACTAACAACATTGTCGAATACGAAGCACTTCTTCAGGGACATTGTAAAGCATTGGACATGGACGTACAAAATTTAGTAGTATTTGGTGATTCAGGAATCGTAGTCAAACAGGTAAGAAACGCAATACATTACTTGTCACCACATTTGAAGAGTTACCAAACTGAGGTATGGAGTTTGATGCACAAATTTCTAGCATTTAATATACATTCCATTCCTAGGATGAGTAATTCAGAAGCTAATTTACTGGCCAATGTTGCTTCCAAATTGTTGCCCGCTAAAGGTTTTTCTCCTAATGTATTCTCGGTCAAATTGTTATTTAGACCATCGATTCCGGATAACATCACAAATTGGAGAGTATTTGATGATGACCAACAGATCATCATCTTTCTACATATGAAAGACACCTTCTAGGATGTAGTCATTGATGAGGGCACTCGCGATGAGAATCTTCGAGACTTCACGGTAATATCTTATCCTTGATCTCCTGAATCAACATCTGAGTTGGTAAACTCTATCCCCAAATATTTGTGAGATTAGAGAAATTTTATGACTTACATGACAAGTTTGGAGGGGCACCAAACTGCAAGACTAACAGTTCCTCCTTGATCTATGAGACTGTAAATTTAGGAACAAAAGATAATCCTCAAAATATCAATCTGGGAAAGAGATGTTATGAGCAATAAAGGTCTACTTTCATAAAATTATTTAAAGAATTTAAATATGTATTTGCTTGGACGTATGATGACCTGAAAACTTTCGATCCAAACATCATACAGCATGTGATACCTATGAAACCCCAGACTCGGCTTTTTCAACAGAAATTGAGGAAAATGAATCCAAAAAGGAACTAAACAAATTACTAACTGCAAAGATAATTTTCTCGGTTAGGCACACTCAATGGGTGTCTAATTTAGTCCCTAGAAGGAAGAAAAGTGGTGAAATTCAACTCTGTGTCGATTTTCGTAACCTAAATCAAGCATCTGATAAAGACAACTACCTTGTTCCTCCAATGGAACAAATTCTACAACAGGTGTATGGTTCCGAAAGACTATCTCTGTTAATTGGCTTTTCGGGATACAACCAAGTCCTTATGTCTCCTTCATACCAACTTAAAACCACCTTTTGTACCCCATGGGGCACTTATGCCTACAGGAAAATTCCTTTTGGACTGATAAATGTCGGTGCTACTTTCCAGAGAGAAATGGATATTGCTTTCCGTGGCCTCATTAATCAGATAGTTTTGGTCTATCTTGATGATGTCACTATATTTTCTAAAAACAAGAAATATCACTTGTCTCAACTTAGGGTTGTCTTGGAACGATGTCGCAAGTTCGGCATATATCTCAACCCTAAGAAATCGGTCTTTGCAGTAGAGAAGGGTAAACTACTTGGGTTTATAGTGTCTAAGTATGGAATGATTATTGACCCCAAAAGAATCCAAGTTATTTATAAAATTCCCCCTCCTTCTTCCAAAAAGGCCATGCAATCCTTTTTGGGCAAGATTAATTTCGTCAGAAGATTTGTCTCAAGTTTCTCAGAAATGGTTAGACCGTTACAAAATTTAATTAAAAAAGATGTTTTGTACCGTTGGGGACCACAAGAAAGTTAGGCTTTCGATTCAATTAGAAAATAAATAATAGAAGCCCCTTCCTTGATGAGTCCCGATTTTTCTCAGGATTTCACTCTTTACACTTTTGCATCTAACTGATCTTATGTTGTTGTGCTTACACAGAAAAAAGTTGAAAGCAATGAGATACCCATTTCCTTCATGAGCTCATCTTTTAAAGGAGCAGAACTTAATTACTCAATAGTAGATCAACAGGCATATGTTGTTTTCAAAGCAGTGAAACACTTACGGTCTTACCTATTGAAATCCAAAACCAAAGTTTTTGTTCCTTACCCCACTGTGAGAAACCTGTTAGTACAAAAAGAATTGGGTGAGAAAAGGGGAAGTTGGATGACTTTGCTACAGGAATATGACCTTGAAATAACTCTTACACAAATTGTTAGAGTTCAAGTCCTATGTAAACTAGTGGTTGATTCAGTTGAAGAATAAGAAAGTCAAATAAACACCTCAACTATAAATCAACATAGAGAAGAATAGATCAGTTGTGCACAAGCTACTCCCAATTCTTGGTATGAGAACATTAGTTCTATCTATCGCACGAATCTTCTCCCCGCAATCTTGATCCCAAAAATAGAAGATCACTTAGGCTTAAATCTACATCTTTCCAGTTAATCAATGATATATTATTTTGAAATAACTTTGATGGTGTTTTTCTGCGTTCTTTGGAAAAGAAGGAATCTGAAAGAGTGTTGGTTGAACTTCATGCAGGTGAATCTGATGGTCATTTCGGTGGAGATACCACTGCCCACAAAGTGCTAAGAGCTAGATACTATTGGCCTACCTTGTTTAAAGATGCCCATACATTGTCCTGCAAATGTATAATCTTCCAAAAGGCTGCAGGACGGGTGAAAAAGGCAGGTTTCCCTTTGCAACTTGTTACTGTAGATGCACCTTTTCAGCAGTGGGGTCTAGACATCATAGGACCAATCAATCCCTCTTCTTCGCAACAGCACAAGTACATCCTCATAGAAACAGAGTATTTTATAAGATGGTTTGAAGCTGTAACTTTAAAAGTGGTCAACACAAATCAGGTAGTATCTTTTCTAAACTCCCATATCATCACTCGATTCGGCATTCCCAAATGTCTGGTTTTTTATAATGCCTCTTATTTTTCATCCCTTGATATGAACGTTTTTGCTCTAGAAAAATGGATTAAGCTAAATTATTCTGCCAGCTACTACCCTCAAGGGAATGGTCTAGAAGAATCAACAAATACGAATTTAATCAAGATTATCAAAAGGACAGTTTCAGAAAATCACAAGAATTGGCACAATGCACTGTATAATGCACTTTGGGCTGATAAGGTAACTCCAAAAGCTTCTGTTGGTAATTCCCCTTTCTTCCTTGTATACAGAAGAGAATCCATCCTCCCTCCACATGTCTTACTTCCTTCTCTGCAATTATCGCAGAAAGTTCAAGAAGAAGAGTGCCCTCCTCTAGAAAATCGAATAAATGCCCTAGAGGAGGTGAGAACACAACCAAAGCAGAAATTGGATGAGCACCAGCAGATTGTAAAAAGTTGTTTTGATTCAAATCCATATTTTGATAGGAATTTTGATGTTGGAGATTTGGTTCTCAAGTGGGACAGAGCCCACGAGGGTAAGGGGGAACATACCAAGTTCCAAAACCTGTGGCTATGACCATTTGTAATTTTTGAAAAACTGGGTCCTAGTTCTTTCTGTCTGCATAATTTAGAGGGACAGACAGACACTTTCCCAGTGAATGCCCAGGTTGTCAAGAGGTATTTCACCTGAGGATTTCTGATCCACCCTCTTGTAAATATTTGATCCAGATTATTTTCGGTACGAAATGAGAGCGGAGATATAATAAAGAAATGCACAGAGATATCGCGTATATCCAGTAATATAACAGAAATATATCAGAGATGCAATCATAAACATAGAGATACAGTAATACATGATTTCTATTAATGAAAGAAATGTACAGAGACTGTAAAAATACAGAGTGAAAGACTCACTAGAATGGTGGCAACTTATCTCTGAGAAGAGATGTGACGGCTACTCGCATTCGCAAGAAGATGATTACAATGAGGCTCTAAAGGCCCTTTTACAATAGATGGGAATGCCAAAAGTCCTAGACATCCAAAAACCTAACCCTAGGAGATGAAGCGCCAAAAGTCACGTGGGCCCCGTTTGGGTAAGTGAGTACATCAACTTCCCGGGGTCGTAACTTTTGCATACGATCTCTGTTTTAGGCGTGTGATAGCTCGTTGGA
>ML777389.1:501053-565012 GCA_009831015.1 Picea engelmannii | reverse complement strand
ATCTCGAAAAACCTTCATTTGGACCCTCAAAATGGCCCCGGAAGTTAAAACCTGCTAAAAATAGTAAATTGCCAAAATGGCCAGAAAACTGTTTTGAGCCATTTGGAAAAGGTGGGTGGCCACCGATATCCACCTAGATCAATATTTTTAATTTTCTTTTCTGTTTTGATTTTGGTTCTTTTCATTTTGCTTGATTTTGATATGTTTTCTAAACAATTATGTCTGAGTCACCATTTCATTTGTTGAAGGGAAACAAAATTCTCATTCATTAGCAGTAGTTGTTAACATTTCAAGCACCTGAACAGTAAATTTTAAACTCAGATCAGCAAAAGTAAGTTTATGTTCAAATCAGTGTTTCTGGTTTCTCATTGAAATTACAAGAAGACGCGATTATCCTTAACAAACTTCTAACATTGTCCCTATTTTAAGGAAAACAACTCAACTGTACCTTCCCATCCCCAAGATGGTTTCTTAATAGAAATCTAAGTGTTCACATCATGATGAAGGTCATCAAAACAGAAGAATAATTTGTAAATGCTCGAAATTTTCATTCCAAACTATGAGATTTTCAGTATCACCCCGCCCTCTTGAATACCATGAAGTTCTGGAAATTATAAACAAATTCTAGAGGATTGAAAGCATTGTATTGTCTGGGAAGTGTTTGTAAACCCATTGAGACATTGAACAGGTATGCTGGCAGCGGGTAAATGCATACATGATACCAAGGCAACTTCGTCGAGGTACTGAACAGGCCTACTGGCAGCGAAGCAATGTTGGGTTTAAGAAGATCCTCAGGTATGTATTTTAATTTGATCAAGTGTGAATATGTTCTTTATCATGAATGGACGACTCTTGGACAAGATAGAGGTACTATAGTGGGTTAAATGACATCCCTGCCAAAGCTATGGATGCCTGCTGGTAGCAGTGGCCCTGTCAACAGTATCGAAGTCAACTGCATAAACATCGCTATACCCGTAACCTAAATTAGATACCAGATTACATTTTTGAACACAAATACATCTGATGCTAAACTGCGTTATTTTCTGAGTTATGATCAGACTGCTTGACCTATTGTTAACTATTTCTAAAAAATTATTTCATTTCATCCCCTGACATAAATTTTCTGGTGATGCCGAGATAACTGCTTCGTCGAGTATGTCGCCATTGTTGGCAGCCACCAATTCTATTGATTTTTATCACAATTAAAATCACCACAAAGAGATTATATCTTTCTTTAGCTACCACCTCCTTACATTTATAAACACTTATGTTTTTGGGACTTCAAGGCGATGATAACTTATATTATGAGTTTTTGTTTAATTTCTCGTTTGTTTTATTTAAAATTTCATGACTGAAAGCATGAAATTTAAACAAGAACTTTTCTTGGGTAACTATTCTGCAGTTTGTGTTTTTCTCATTTTTACCAAAGAAACTACACCTTGAGGAAACCCATTTGTTGCTAAGATTCAAGTTTTATAAACTCATTAATTAATTCCCTACCACAATTTTTATGCATTATGGGTAATGTGACTTAATCGGTTCTATGGTTGATAATTTGGTTTTAATTTGTGAAATATATGAATGCGCAAAACATTGGATTAGCATTCGATATGGGCTTCACACTCTCAACAGTCATATCAACTTTCATGTCGCTTGGTACAGGTCAGATGTACCCACGACTACACCTCACCCTGATGTCATGTGCATTAATGAAACCATTCATTATTCGAACTGGAATTTGATATTGGTGGAGGGTTTTATATTCATTATGGGTAATGGTTCATAGTTATGTGCGCCCTCTGGTTTTTCGTTGTTCCAAACTCATTTTATCAAGCTATGGCAATATCCAAAATTTGTATCTTTCGGGTCATTTTAGTTTGCACAAACCTCTCCTTGCTTCTTGTTTATTGGGAGCCTAAGTCTCCCTCCTGTGATATCTATTGTGTCTATTTCACAATGGTCACGGCCCCTGTGGTACAAATCAAACCGAATGGTTGTCAAGCCCTTCTTTCCCATGATGCCATAGATGACCTAAAGGCTCACGGTTGGGATATCTTCCTCAAGAAATTCGATGGGTACAATATTGCAGTCGCACAGACCTTTGCGCAGACATTTGATGGATTTAGGGCCAAGGTCGGGGATGTGCAATTGGAGGTCACAAAAGAATCTGTTGCCTGAGCAACAAGACTCCCGCAAGAAGGTGAAAAGTGGTTTTAAAATGCCAAAATGGAGGATGCTCCATGGAGCTTGTTCATGGTCTCTCGTAAGTCTACCTGCTTCCCTAAAGGTATTCCCATTAACCTTCTAAAGCCTCGATGGAACGACCTTATTTTAATTTTGAAACAGTTCATAACATGCGAAGGCCGGTATGGTCTGGTATTTTTATGCCACATCTGATTGCTAATGTTATTCATAGGGTTTGAATTAAACATGTTGTTCTACTTGTTAATGATCCTATACAAAATGTCGAAACATTTTAAGAGACAGCGCATGAATTCTCTGTCGAGCCTTTTTCATCACGGGCTCATAAAAATCTTGTTGCTATCGCACCTGTCACAAATTGAGGACACTTGGGAAAGTTTCTTGAGTCAAAATGGTTTCACCCAACCCGACAGGGAATTCACCTTTAAATGTGAACCCCTCTTCTGATAATCTCGTAACTAAGAGTCAAGCGTTCGATTCACCTAATGGTTGTGAAATTAATGAATCTGTGTCTATTGCTTTGCAAACCCCCATGGTTAAAGAATCATGATGCATTTTTTCACCCAGAAAATCGTTGGAACAGGTAGTAGGAGAATTAAAAAGAAAAGTTTCCCCTGTTCTTGCTAATGAACCTAATCAAAACCATAGTGACAAACCTATTGTAAAGAAAATTCGTAAGGGTAAGAAACATCAAATCTCAAATTTGATTTTTAGAAATAAGAGGTCTGTTTGGTTGATATCGAGGAGTTTAAGGAATCAAAAAAAGGATCATTTAAGATCAATATCTACGATCGGGGTCAATGATCATTGTTTAGATCAAGAGATCAATGATTTCCTTTCTCAGGAAGATCCAGATAACCAGTCTCTCAAGAACGAAATTGTTGGTCAGGTTGAGTAGTATGACTTTGTCTCTAGGTTGCCTCCGTTTCTAAAAGGCCAGGAGGGTTTTGTTGGCATTAGTCACGAATTGAAACAAGCCACAGGGAAGCACGAAATACATGTTGTTGAGTACATTCCACATCGGTCTGCAATAACACCAATACATTGTGACAGTTGATTAGATTGGATAGAGCATTATTACAGGGACATTTCGTTGTTACAGGGACAAGTTAAACATTTGGCTACACGCAATGCTTCACTTGAACAATAAAACCAAGAGTTGAAAGCATGCACAGAGCAAGCAAATAAAAGACCCAAAAGATCCAATAATATAATCATAAAAAATGCAACCAATTTCAATGCCATCTTTAATTCAGAACTGTCTGATCCTTCACTTGCTAATTTCCATCAAAAAATGATTCTGTTTGATTTTATTTCATTCTGTTATGAAAAAACAAAAAAGGAAGATTTCAATTCGATTTTCTTTGTTAATAATAAGACTAGCTACAAAATCTTTGATTCTGTAGCCAGTCTATTTCTGAATATTAGTTAGCATTATTTTCTGAATATCAAATTCATTTTTCTATCTACAGGAAAATGATAATTATGTTGTTGTTTACATGGACAAACCATCTTGGATCATACGCTCTACTACTCAATATTTTCTTTCTTTTATGTTGATAAAACTTTGTTATTACTTTTGTTAGCGCCGCCATTTTTCTTTCCATTTAAGAGTCAGTTTTAAGTCACATTGTGAACCATGCGTCCAAACATGTGAAGTCAGATACGTAGCACCGTGAGGTCGAAGTCAGCAAGTGGTCGATTGTCTGTTGAAAATTGGAAGGGATGTTAGAGTCGAAACTTGTATAAGTGGTACGAGTATGTATTTTCCGAGAGAGTCGAGTCCCGTGGAGAAACCAGTCTCTGCGTGCCTAGGTCGAGGCAAGTGGTTAATGGAAAGCGCATCAGCAAGTACAACAATTATTATCAGTTCATAATGAAAGCCGAGGGAATGAAAAATCGCAGCATTTGTATCATACATGCCCAGCAAACCTTATCACATGTATCCTACACGCGGGGATTTTTCATGGAAAACCTGCAACTCGACTTGGAACATCTCGTCACCATGAATTCACTATCCTTCAACATGATTTCCTCTCTTTTCGAACTCATTATAAATCTCAGACGTTCGACACTCTCTCCAATCGTAGAACCAGGCCCGAACTATGTTTTCAATTCCCTTGCAAGTCTAGTTTGTTCAAAGTTTTCCCCCTGTGTGTTTGTTGGATATACTACACGCAGAATACACATTTGTCATACCATGGTGACCTCTCAGAGCACAAGGAAAGGCATGTGGAGTAGCAGAACTGCAAGGTCCGAGCCCCAAAAATACTGGGATTCATTCTCACCTGCGTCGGGCATCCCCAAAGACGTGAAAGGAGATATTATTTTACCTACAAAGAAGACCAAATCAAACCGTGCAAAATCTGAAGTATAGGGATTCAAACAGGAAGGGAATATAGTAGGATCCCCCTCTCCCCAACATAAAATGCCTCAGAGAAGGGGCAGACCGAGGAAGAACAAGGAGACCATGGAAGCGCGAATTTTAGAAGAGCCGCGGGCTAGATCGGTAGTTGAAGAACTACTCATGTGCGCCATCTGGCTAGAACCTGCTGGAGGATCGAGCTGTGAAAAGAGGAGTAGAACAAGGAGAGAGGATATCACAGGAGCAAATGATCAAGAGCCATCTCAGCAACTGAATCAGGCAAAGCTGGCTATCGCTGAACTCTATTAGGAAAACATGGAATTGAGGCGGCAGCTAGTGACAAAGACTACAGAAGCATCAGCAGCACAGGCTCACGAAGGGAACATGACATGGTTGAAAAGGAAGCTCAGGGAGGTGCAGGACACCAATGTACAACAGCGTGAAGCACAAATACTGGTGAAAGAAAGGCATACGGAGCATCCCAGAGAAGGTGAAGCGGTAGAAAAGGAATCATGCATGGCTCTAGCCAGCGCACATGAAAAGCAAGTTTAGCAGGTGTTTGTTTCTACATCCGAAAAGCAAAAGACAAATATTCACAGTTTTGAAGGACACGTTTCCCCAAAGCACTATACCTTTTTTATAACAGCCATGGAAATCAAACAACCACTTGTTGCGCACTCTCCTCCAGCAAATGAGCACGTAACAAAAATCAGAGTCGTTATAGCAGACAACGAACTCCTAACAGACACATGTTTGATGGGACACCTGATCAAAGGGATACAGTGACACATATTTATTTGTATCTAAGCCTGACCGACGATCAGGTTCCCATGGAAAACATGAAAATGGTCTCAAGTGAACAGACGTAATTATTATCTATTTTTGGAAAGCACCATGTGAAGAGTCTCTGGTGCATGCTGCTCAGTTTTCCTAGTTTAGGGTTAGCAGTTAAGAGGCACGATAGCCAAGCGGTGCTTTCGTTTATATATTTCATTTTTTTGATGTAAGCTAGGTTGGTTGGAAAAAGTGGTAGACAACATCTATTGTATGTAATCTGAGTTTTGACTGGAATTTAATGCAAAGGTCCTGTAACTTGATGAAAAGATTATATTTGTAACAGTTAGATGTATTATGCTTTCTTTCTCTGTGTATTTGCTTCCTATTATCTTTATTTCATATATTTTTATGTCTATTTTAGAATGAATTTTCGAACCTGTGGATTCGTTGTACAGGGCCCCTTGTTCGCACCACTTAGATAAAACGTTTTCTTTTAAAGCTAACTTTGAATTCGCCTACAGCAACGCTCTGAGTTACTTCCTATATTTCTCCCACCACACATTACGGTTTTACACTAGTTGTTTCTCACCTAGCCTTATCCTCTCAAGTCCAGTCATTGATTCATTTGTCCCATCTTTTCCTCAGACCAACCCCATAGCCCAAGTCTTACTTTCCTGTGCCAATATAACCATAACCCATTATATCATAGGTGTTAAATCTAATCTTTGTTTTCAAAGTCATATCCTGCATGGAGACCACGTCATTTTCGAGAGAGCCCTCTCCATATCCGAAAGGCTAGTTTTGGGTCTCAAATTCAGTTGAAAAAGTTACCTTCATCATCTGTTTATCCGCAGAATAGATTTACATAGTGCTAACATTCTGGTGTCGTTGTCAAGGACGAAGTTGAACATATTTTCCCTGGGAGAATGACAAACGTTATAGTTTGACCCCTGAGGGTAACAGAGGGACAAACATTAATACTGACTAAAACCCTTACCCTGGCGACTCCAGTCCAAACTGACTAGTAGCTCCAAGTAGCACAATTCAGGAAACCTAGCTCCAAATACGATTTACACTAGAGATAATCCTGACCCAAACCCCTCGAAGCATGTGCATGACCCCGAGAAGATCCTGCGCAAGGCTAGAGAGCAAGTGCCAAACCCGTTCTACTACCTGGACAGAAGTGTTTCCTTGCCCAAAAATGGCGCATAGAGAATTGAATACCTTGAGTTTGATGCATTCTTCGAGCAAACTCTGTTCAGGTCGAAGTCAGAAACTAGTTTGGACGAGACTGTTTTCGACCTGAAAAAATTCCAAGCCCTAGTATCAAGTAATATCCCTCAGAATCTGAATCCTCCTAGGGCTATGGCCACCAAATTCGCTCCCCTCATCCTACCTGCCAATTGCATGACTTGCCTCAAAATTATAGCAAGAGGATCAGACTCTACGACGTTGAGGGAAATGTTTCTGCTCAGAGGCACATGGATTGGTTTAATAATTTCATCGACTTGGAGGAGGTGGACTACGAAGATGCAAAAATGAGGTTGTTTGCGCAAAGCCTTTCAGAAGATGTAAGAAAATGGTTCAAAGCCCTCCCGCCCATGAGAATTTGGGACTTCGCCGCATTCGAGATGTCGTTCCTCGATAAATGGAGAGACAAGAAAAACCCTTTGCAGCTGCTGACACAATACAATAACATGAAGAAAGAACCGGAAGAAACGGTGCAGGAATTCTCAACCAATTTTTTGAAGGTGTATAACTCAATCCCTGTAGAAGTCAATCCGCCCCCCGGTGCTGCGTAGTTGTGGTACGTTGATTCCTTCGATAATGATTTCTCCCTGTTGTTAAGAGAAAGAAGATCAGTGAATCTAGATGTTATAATGAGTAATGTTGTCGAAGTCGAAATAAACATGATGGCGTCGGGAAAAATAAAACCAAGGTTACACCGAGGTGACAAGAGACCCCAGGGAGATGCATAGCCATCGACGTCACGGTCCTCAGATGATAAATTCGACATGATGATGAAGACCGTGGAGAATTTGATGGAGAGAATGTCCATGGGGAACAGACTTATTGCACGAGAACAAAACAACCCACCTCCCAGGAAACAGAACCTCAGAAGGGGTAAAATACCTCATATCAGAAAGAGAGAACAAAAAGAGCAAAGGGATCAAGGTGACCAACAAAAGAGACCTCATTTCTAGAACAACTATGTGGACGAGGATTTCGACCATACGTTTGACGACCAGATGCACTATTGCGATGACCAAAACCCGTGCGTGTTCTTTACAAAGAGAAAGCATGATCGGTATATGAGAAGAAATGAATACTTTGTGTCAGAGGCCAATGATGATGTATACTCGAAACAGATGATGCGCCATCTTTGCAGAAGGAAGAGTTCAGGAAATGTTATCAAAACACCATCATGCAGTTCCAAAAGAAGTACAACCTCCAGAGCAAAGACGTGCCTACCGAGTCACAAAAAACGAACCCCATAAGGAAGCCTCCGATGGACACCCCTTTCACAAGCTGACCAAGTTCAGACAGCTCAACCAAGGACGCGACAGAGAAAGCTAAGTCGAAGAATGAGGTTCCCAAGAAAGCTTCGGAGATAGGACGGGAGGTGAGCAGAAAAGAGGTAGAGAAAACTTGTCCTCCTTTCAATTTTGAACACGAGATGGCCAAAATAAAAATCTTTGTCCTATTCAATGAACTTATTAGAAAGGGTGAGTATCAGGAACAAATCATTAAAATGTTGAAAATGGGGGGGACCCCCGATATTCTGAATATTCAATACAATCACCCTACCATCCTTTTTGGTCTGCGCGTTGAAGAGACAAGTGATACCGAAGACATCCCTCCTTTCTATGTCAAACTTAATATCCATGACATGAACCTACATAATGCCATGCCGGATTCTGGCGCGTTGAACAAACTCATGCTGAAGGTGATCATGGATGAACTAGGTTTGGATGTCACCAAGCCATACAAAGACCTTTTCTCCTTTGATTCGAGGAAAGTCAAGTGTTTAGGCCTTATCAAAGACCTGGTTGTATTGTTGGCTCAAACCCCCACTAAGAACATGGTCATGGATGTGGTCATCACAGACATACCCCCAAAATTCGGCATGCTGCTCTTGAGGTCATGGGTTGCGAAGTTGAAGGGCACGTTGCAAATGGATATGTCGTATGCCACTATACATGTTTTTGGCCATGACAGAAGGTTGTATAGAGAAGTCTTGTTGAAATACATGGTAAGCAGCAAGACGCAGCCACACAATCATCCCATATACATCGTCGACACTGAGGTGGGTTCTTCTATATTCTAGAATGACCTGAGTTTTGAAGAGGAAGAACCAACTGTCATCATAACAGCTGACGAGAAGACCGCGCGGAAAACAATAGAATGTGTTGACCCAAAAGACCGAGTGGAAAACAAGGTGTGCAACATGACTTTTGACGGTGCAGTCAGTAGAGAAGGAGTTGAGGTCGACATATGGGTGAGCCCCCCTTAAGCAAGCACAAAGTTGTGCTCATACAAGCTTGCGTTTGAACGCACTAACAACATGGTCAAGTATGAAGCACTAATCTTGAGCTTACAAGTTCTGAAATAATTGGGCACGCAGAAGATATCAGTGTGCGGGGATTTCGAGCTGATCATAAATCAAGTAAAGGGTGTATATCAGACCAAACACCCCAGGCTGAGAGCATACAAGAATTTGGCTTTGGACCTCCTCGAAGGATTCTCAGAGTATGACCTATCTGCTATCCCCGGAGAGAAAAATTAGATCATCGATGTGTTGGCAACCTCAGCCTCGGTTTTTAAGATCAACATCTTCCCAAACAAAAAATATGAAATCGAGGTCAAGCAAAGGTCGGTAATGCCTGATAATATCAAACATTGTCAAGTGTTTGATGATGACAAACAAGTGGAAATATTCCTCCTTATGAGCGACAAGTTCACTAATACAAACATTGACGAGGAATGTTGCGGCAACAAAGATGAGAGTGTGGATGCACACAGTAACGATGACCCTTGCCAAAACTAGATCATGGGAAGGGACATAATACAATTGAAAAATAATATTATTCCAAAGGGGTTGGTACCGCTAGAAAAGTTGTTTGACGAAAATGATGTGGCTAAGAACCCCAAGATCATTGCAAGCGAAGAAGACGTGGAAGACTGCAAAATCGGGACTGAGGAGAACCTCAAGATGGTGAAATTTTCCAAGACACTCAGTCTAGAGGTCAAGCAGGACTACGTAAAGCTCATGAAATATTTCCCGGACCTCTTCGCATGGAGCTACGATAACCTGAAATTGTATGACGCGAAAGTGATCCAACATGTTATCCCTCTCGAGGAAGATCAGAAACCTTTCAAACAGAATATGAGACGGATGAATACCCTGTTGTTTTCGTTGATCGAGAAAGAGGTAAAGAATATTTTCGACGCTAAAATTATTGTTTCTTTGAGGTTCTCGAAATGGGTAGCTAATTTGGTATTTGTAAGAAAGAAAAGCAGTGAGATAAGACTGTGTGTAGACTTCCAAAATTTAAATAAAGTGTCTCTCAAGCACCACTACCCCCTTCCTAAAATGGACTAAATCCTACAAAAAGTGGTGGGGTCCCAGAAGATGTCTATGTTCGATGGGTTCTCAGGATATAATCAGATCATGGTCCACCCAGATGACAGAGAAAAAATGGCTTTCACAACTCCATGGGGAACGTTCATGTATGCCAAGATGTCGTTCAGCCTGATGAATGTTGGAGCCACTTTTCAGAGGGACATGGACATCATGTTTGCTGATGAAAAGGAAAAATTCATCGTGATTTATCTGGACGACATCACAGTGTACTCTGCCTTCGACAAACCCAGAAGTGCAGAAAATTCAGAATATCACTAAATCCAAAGAAGTCTCACTTCGTGGTGGAAGAATGAAACATGTTGGGGAACATCATTTTCAAGGAAGGCATTAATATAGACCCCAACAGGGTTGAAGGTATCTTGAATATCGACACCCCGCGCAGTAAAAAGGAGGTGCAATCCTTCCTGGGAAAGGTAAATTTCTTAAGGAGATTCATCCCAAACCTGGAAAAATCATAAAACATATAACTTGCATGCTCGAGAAGGTAAACGATATCAAGTGGAACTCAGAGGCCAAGAAATATTTTGAAGATATCAAAGTGACACTAACTAAATCTCCTGTACTAGCTAGCCTGGATTTTACGAAAGATTTCATCTTGTTTTCATTCACCTCAAAACACACTATTGTCGGTGTGCTGCTACAGAAAGACGAACAGGATTTCGAAAAACCCATAGCTTATTTCAGTCGGACACTACGCGATGCTCCACTAAGGTATGAAATTATGGAAAAATAGGCGTACGCCTTAGTGAAATCTTTGAAATAATTTAGGACATACATATTGCACTCCCATGTCATCGCTTGTGTACCCAACAGTTCAGTAAAAGATATCCTAACTCAACCTGACCCGGAAGGAAGGAGAGGCAAGTGGATAGCGGACATGTTAGAATATGATCTTGAAATCAAGCCTACAAAACTGATCAAAGGTCAAGGTCTCACAAAGTTAATGGCGCAGTCGGACTGCGACACTGTAAGAATGAATTTCATTGTTGATCTATCAAAATGCCCCCAAGATGAAAAAATTGCACAGGCGCCTCAGCAATTCATTGATTCGCCATGGTATGCGGACATCATCTATGTGCTGGGGAATCTCAAGGCCCCTCCAAGTGTGAGTAAGACTAAGGCCATATTTCTCAAGCTTAAAGTGGTTAAGTTCTGCATCCTGGACAACTCACTCTACTAGAAAGACCCCGGGGGAATATTGTTGAGTTGTTTGTTGGAAGGCGACACAAAGCAGGTCATACAATAATTTCACAAAGGTGACTGTGGAGGACACCACTATTGGAAGACCACCGCACAAAAAATCCTAAGGGCGGGTTATTACGAGCCTACAATTTTCATTGACGTATATAAGGGGGTCTCCAGGTACCACGAATGTCATATTTTCGACGGAAGAAGAAAGTTGCAGCACCTGCCACTAAATTCAATCTCAGTCGAAGCACCTTTCATGTAGTGGGGTCTAGATTTCATAAGAGAGATAAATCTTCCATCCTCTACACAGCACAAATGGATACTCACGACCACCGACTATTTGAAGAAATGGATAGAGGTGATCCCCACGAAACAAGCTACCGATGTAGTCATCATCCAATTCCTGGAGACGAACATCCTATCGAGGTTTGTGTGTCCCGTTAAGATCATTACAGATAATGAAGCCACATTCAAGTCTAAGAGGATGGAGAAATTTTTCCAGGATTATAACATAACCCTGGGGCATTCCACGACATACTATTCGCAAGGAAACAGGTTATCAGAATCCTCGAATAAGAGCTTGACCAGGATCATCAAAAGACTCATGCAATAAAACAAGAGAGCCTGGCATAAAAATCTTATCTACGCGTTGTGGGTAGATCGGGTTACCACCAATAATTATATATCAATGTCGCGTTTCCATATCATTTATGGTGCGGATGCAATTTTCCTTTCTTCACTCGGACCGCTCGTTAGGAAGCTGTTGCAAGAACAGGAGGCTGAGCCAAATTTTGCACAGAGGAGAATCAATCAGCTAATTCACACGCAGCAGGCGGGAGAGAAGGTGTACAATCAATCACAGCTCCTTCAGGAGAAGATAAAGAAGGCTTTCGACAAGCGTTCGAAGAAGGAATATTTTTAGGTCGAATATTTAGTGTTGAGATGGGACACGAGAAACGAAGGTAAAGGGAAGCACAGAAATTTCGACCACCTTTGGACAAGTCCTTTCAAAATCAGTGCATACTACGGAGACAATGCTTATTTCTTGGAAGGATTAGATGGAGAATGCATTGGTTGGGGGCATGTAAACGGCAAGTTCCTCGAGCATTAATTAATGAAATAAAGGTCGTTTAAGTCATTTTTCATTGTAAATAGTCGTTTTATTTTTTGCGTCGAGTCAGTAGGTCAGCAGAAAATTGAAGCTCGAAGTGAAGGCCCTAAGTTTATGCTGAAGTTTTAGAAGCTGCGTTGATAGGTTTAGTTTTTTTTTCGTCTATCGTTTTTTTTTCTCAATGTCTAGAGGTCAAATAAATCCCAATGTTCAGGCACCTGGTCTATTGTTCTTTGCTACCTCGAAGGGAGGATAGCATCCCCGTTCAAGCCAGTTGTTAGCGCCGCCATTTTTATTTCCATTTAAGAGTCTATTTTAAGTCATGTTGCGACCCATCCATCCAAACATGTGTAGTCAGGTACGTAGCACCGTGAGGTCAAAGTCAGCAAGTGGTCAGTTGGCCCTTGAAAACAGGAATGGATTTCAGAGTCAAAACTTGTATAAGTGGTACGGGTATGTCTTTTCCAAGAGAGTCAAGTCCCGTGGAAAAACTAGTCTTAGTGTGCCTAGGTCGAGTCAAGTGGCTAATGGAAATCGCATCAGCAAGTACAGTAGTTATTATTAGTTCATAATGAAAGCCGAGGGAATGAAAAATCATGGCGTTCATATCATGCATGCCCAGCAAACCTTATCACCTGTATCCTACACACGGAGATTTTCCATGGAAAACCTACAACTCAACTTGGAACATCTCATCGCCATGAATTCACTGTCCTTCAGCATGAGTTCCTCTCTTTTTAAACTCATTATAAATCTCAGGCGTTCGTCACTCTCTCCATTCACAGAACCAGGCCCGAACTCTGTTTGCAATTCCCCATGCCAGTCCAGTTTGTTCAAATTTTTCCCCTTGTGCATTTGCTAGATATACTGCGCACAGAATGCACATTTGTTGTGTCATGGCAACCTCTCATAGCGCAAGGAAAGGTGCATGGAGTAGTAGAAATGCAAGCTCTGAGCCCCAAAAAGACTAGGAGTCATTCTCACCTGCGACGACCATCCCCAAAGACGTGAAAGGAGCTATTATTTTACCTACAGAGAATACTAGATCAAACTGTGCAGAATCTGAAGCAGAGGGATTCAAACAGGAAGGGAAGACAGTAGCATTGCCCTCTCCCCAACAGCAAATGCCTCAAATAAGGGGTAGGCCAAGGAAGAAAAAGGAGACCATGGAAGCGCGAGTTTTAGAAGAGTTGCGGGCCAGATCAGTAGTTGAAGAACTATTCATGCGCACCATCTGGATAGAACCTGCTGGAGGATCGAGCCATGAAAACAGGAGCAGAACAAGGAGAGCAGATATCACAAGAGAAAATGATCAAGATCCATCTCGGCAACTAAAGCAGGCAAAGTTGACTATCGTTGAACTCTATTAGGAAAACATGGAATTAAGGCGACAGCTAGCGACAAAGACTACGGAAGAGTCGGCAACGCAAGGTCTCGAAGGGAACTTGGCATGGTTGAAAAGGCAGCTCAGAGAGGCACAGGACACCGTTGTACAGCTGCAAGAAGCACAAAGACTGGCGAAAGAAAGGCATACAGAGCATCCCAGAGAAGGCGAAGCGGCAGAAAAGGAAGCCTACACGGCTCTCACCAGTGCGCAGGAAAAGAAAGTTTAGCAGGTGTTCATTTCTACATCCGAAAAGCATAAGACAAATCTTGGCAGTCTTGAAGGACACATTTCTCCAAAGCACTATACCTTTTTGATAACGGTCGTGAAATCAAACAGTCGCTTGTTGCACACTCTCCTCCAGCAAATGAGCACGTGACAGAAATCAAATTCGTTATAGCGGACATCGAACTCCTGACAGACACCTGTTCACTGGGACACCTGATCAAAGGGATACAACGATACATCTTTCTCTATATCTAAGCCTAACCGACGATCAGATTCTCGTGGAAAAAATGAAAACGGTATCGAGTGAACAGACGTGATTATTGTCTATTTTTGGAAAGCACCATGTGAAGAGTCTCTGGTGCTTGTTGTTCAATTTTCCTAGTTTAGGGTTAGCAGTTAAGAGGCAGGGTAGCCCAAGCGACACCCTCATTTATATATTTCATTTTTTCGATGTAATTTAGGTTGGTTGGCAAATGTGGCAGACAACAGCTATTGTATGTAATCTGAGTTTTGACTGGAATTTAATGCAAAGGTCATGTAACTTGACAAAAAGATTCTAGTTGTAACAGTTGGATGTATTGTGCTTTCTTTCTCTGTGTATGTGCTTCCTGTTATCTTTATTTCATATATTTTTCTGTCTATTTCGGAATGAATTTTCGAACCTGCGGATTCATTGTACAGTGCCCCTTGTTCGCGCCACTTAGACAAAACGTTTTATTCTAAAGCTAACTATGAATTCACCCACAGCGGCACTCCGAGTTACTTCCTATATTTTCTCCCACCACACATTATAGTTTTAAACTGAAGGTTGTTGCTCGCCTAGCCTTATCCTCTCAAGTACAGTCACTAAGTCATTTAGTGACTGGACTTGAGAGCCAATATAACTAGAACCCATTATATCATAGGTGTTAAATCTAGCCTTTGTTTTCAAAGTCATATCCTACGTGGAGACCACGCCATTTCCGAGAGAGCCCTCTCCAGATCCGAAAGGCTAGTTTCGGGTCTCAAAGTCGGTTGAAAAAGTTACCTTCGTCATTTGTTTATCATCCGAACAGATTTAAGGAGTGCTAACAATTTTGAAAAACCAACTCCTATGGGAGTGGTTTCCAGTTTTATTATTTTTGTAATACTATCTATTTTTGGGGGATAGCACTCTATCTTTCATGATAAGAGTATGTGAATCCTAAGCTAGTTTAAATAGTGATCACTATTAATAGTGAAGACATATTTGGTTGGGATACATTATGGACATATGATTTTGAAACTGATATGGAGAAGTTTGTCACCATTTGGCTTTAGAACTGTGTGATGCTTACCCCATTATGTTTTTTGCCTCCATCTTATGAAATGTTACTACGTTTGATGCAGCTTTAGTCTCGTTATCGTATGGTATTTCATATTATTTAGTATTTTGATTATGTCTGTAATTTGTTATTCCATTTTACATCTGTGATCAATCTGTCATTTGATTATTGTTGATTTATTCTAAATGTTAAATGATGGATTATATTAATGCCTTTAAATTGAGTTTCCTCTCTTTATAAGTGTTGATGATCATAAGATCACCAGATCTATAGATTTATCATTATGTCATTATATTCATTCTCTAATGCATCTTTGAGTTTGCTCTGGGATTATTATCACCATTCTGTTACAGGTTTCCCTCATATGCAGGACAGTCGGGAGCTTGAATTGCACAGGAAGATAAATTCAGTTTGGTTGATTAGTTACAGGTTAGTTTACTTGTTATTTAGTTAAATTATCTGTTAATGAAATAAGAAAAGCTTGAATTAGCTTTGATTGTTTATCTATTCTTATTTCAATTATATTTGATTACCATTCATTAGTTTTAGACTTTTAAGTATTCAAAAGAAAACAAAAAAATGTATGTGCTTTCTTTATCTCTTTTATAAACAATTTCAAAAAACATTTGTTTCGCAAGATGTCAAGTAAATCTTGTACCTTGTACATAAACTGTTTATAATCATATGCACATATTTGTGTTTCCATTTGAACATTTGTAATTACTAAACTTATATTATTAGTATCATAGCTTTATAGATTAGTTTCTTTTATTTTATTTTTTTTAGGACTTTAGCTAGCCAACGGAGCCATTAAAGCCGTCGGGTCTTTTCATTTCAAACGGCTTGGGTTATTTAGACAACCCCGGTCCGGATTTGACCTTCCAGTTGACGATGTGTCATTTACACCCGTCAACACCTATCCAAGATGTTGTTGTTCACTGTCATAAAACCAGTGATGTTCATGTGGTGTTTCAAGGAAATCAAGTGGATTATGGTCTCACAAATACAATAGAAATTGCAGGGGAGCAGTTTGGGTTTTTTCATCAGTTGGAATTTTGTCATATTATATATGATCTAGTAGTCGTCTACATGGAGTCAGTGTTTCCAGAGGTTCAAAATTTTGCAGCATTTGGAATTAAAGCAAATTGTAGCTGTAAGTATGGGCTTCCCATTCATTTTTTACTGCAAACATCTTAATTTTTCTACATTTTCTTATTTACTTGCAAGGAAGAAGACCATCTTGTCAGTCAAATGCTTTCATGGCTGCATTGGAAGTTTGATGTGACCTCGTGAAGGAACTAATTGGTTAGTTGTGTAGGAGTTGTACATAAATAAGATTTCTTTTTTAGCATGTTGGTTTCAGTTTGAGGATCAATTTACAATATGAGAGTAGTGTCAAGTTTTCAGTATGCAAGAATAAGGACTCCATAGTCAAATGGAAAGACTACTTGCAGTTTTCTGGTTGTTATTTTTGGATTGCAAATAAAGGAATGGCTGGACAGGGAAATAATTAGAGTAAAAGTTGATAATGATGAGGGATGTGAAGGCATTGGTAAGCAAGTTATTAAAGATTTATCATGAAACTTTATCCCCAAAAGGAGCCAGTGTTAGTCCTTAAACTTGTTTTTTATTGATTGGGTGTCCTTAGTCCCTGTTCTACCCATTTTCCATGAATTTTTGTTAAACTCTGTTTTTTCCCTTCTTGGATTGAAAGCTTATTTTAAATATTTTTATGCACATTTTAAATGTTTTTAAGTTTTCAAAGATTAGGATATGATATGAAAGATTTCTATCACATCACTTGTCCTTTCCTCATTTGAATTTTCAAATTTCGTCAAAGTGGAAAGGTTCTACAAGAATAGCACTACTCTTGCAGCGTTGGGAGTAATGATAGTTTTGCATGCGCCACCTTACCCAAATCGTTTCTAACGTTCAAAATCATTGTTAGAGGATCAACATATCTCTTTATGATCTATATGTGGTCATAATTCTCATGATGATAGCTAATTCGAGGGATCGGGTTGTACTCGCCACCTTGATATCAAATCACAATGCCCGATTATTATTCCATATGTATGAAATCATAATTAACCTATTTTCAGTATGTCTATTACTCCATGCATGCTCTGCAGGATGACAGAAATCACAGTCAGTGTGATGGCACCCAGAAAAGTGGTCAAGTGCTTCGTTTGGAACCAAAGGAGCTCGAATTGTTCAAAGCATATCCTGATATTAAAAATTCATTGATGTCGGTTGGTTTGAATTCTGTTGCATTTCTAGGAGCATCATAAAGAGATTTTGATGTTGTTTGCAAAATATCAAAGATATGTGGATAGTTCCAGTCATTTTCTGGGTATCAAATTTCGGGAATAGATTCTGGCCAAACCATAAGGAATCATATGAAATGGTTAAAAACCCACTTCGTGAATTGGATGATTTAACCTAATCACGAGCGGTTCTCAAAATTTCATAGCAGTTTAGGAGAAAATATGGTCTATTCATAATGGAATTTTCCAGAAAACCATCGTGGTCGTTTCTAAAAATGCCCAGTCATCGCCTACAAATTCAACAAGAAAAAGAAACACTTCAAAGGATTCTACAAAACTAAAGGAAGTCTCCCATGTAGACAAATCAACCATTTATGAAGAAAAGTGTGCAATGATATAGAGAGACTCTGTTTTGGGGTTATATTAGTTTGAATTGGTAATTTTTGTTGAATTGAATCAAAATCCTGGGAATTATAATGCAGCAAAACACCATCATTGTTTTTATTGAGATAGAAAAACAAATGGATGGGATTTTTCTGGATTTATTTTTGGTTCAATAGCACAAGAAATCTCTTGAAAGAATCTGGATATTGATTGGAAGCAACAACGCTAACGATAGAATGCTCCACGCATATATACATGGATCATTTCTCAAATATGCCATAAGCTCGTGTGGTGTCTATATTGACTACTCGAACCCAGTTTCAGATCCTACAGGTCATGCTACAACTTGGGCATCTGGAAGCAGGTAGTAGAATCCTAAACTGCAAGGATGCACTTAGCATTCAATAGCATAAAAAGATTAAAAAAAACATGAAAGAGGGACAAATAGAAAGAAGATCAAAGGTTAAATTCTTTCCAGGCTTGAAATCAAAAATAAATCTCCATATTTTAGGCAGAATCAAACTATATTGGCATAATGTAGTTCTCAAGCCAAGATGAAGCAGGAGCAGACCAAAGGTTCCTCTTCTACTCCATAGTGAAGGTTCTAGAACTAGGGCAACATACAATTTTGATTTTTGTCAAACAGGAGGAGTACCTATGTTTAAAATAAATTGGAAATTTAGAAGTTTTTTTTTAAGGACTATACATAGGTTGGATATTTTTGCAGTTGAAGGAGAATACAGGAACATATAATGATGAGAAAAAATGAGCTTTTTCCAGAAACAGATCAGCTGCAAGATCTTCCAGAAACCAGAGACTCGGAAAGCACTTAAGAAGAGGATTTTAGCACAGGGCTATATTCAAAGTATAAAATTAAATTGAGAAAGCCCCGAACCTCCCTACTCTAGTTGAAGAACACCCAAAGTTCAGGATGGAAATAGAAAGAAGAAAGACAAAAATCAAGTACAAGAAATACTTTGTTTTCCTTGTTTCAATCTTTATCTTCAAGAGTATTTTCTATAATTTTGGAGATGAATTCTTTGAAACCAAAAGAGGTTTTTGTTGGGAACGTGCCCCTTCACAAAAACCTCTCTCTGTTTTTACACTACTATCACATTTTAAGAGAATAGAATATATCTTTGTGGCCTATTTTTCAAAGATTTCACAATAAATGATTTCATGTTTTAGTGATCAATTTTGGGCGAGGTTCCAACGCCTATTGAGATGAATTTTTGGAAACCAAAAGAGGTTATTGTTGGGAACAGGCCCCTTCACAAAAACCTCTCTTGGTTTTTACACATCTATTGTATTTTGGGAGATAAAAAGATATTTATGGACCCTATTTTTTAGGAATTTGCTAGATTTATCTTCGAAAAAAATCTCATGGACAGTAGTTGACAAGCCACTTCATCAATTTGACTTGGAGATCATATGTGATCTTCTCCTTGATTATTTGAAACAAAAACTAAATATAGATGTGGAGGTTTTTAGATCCATTTCTTTTGGATCTTGATAAATATGTATTATTTCTATATAAACAGGGTAGAAGGAGAAGTAAAGGTCGATTAGTTGGGCATTCAAGGACCTTTTTTTTTTAACTCCACAGTAAAACAAAACTATATTCCATATTGGCACTAAATGGAAAAGTCATGTTGATGGTTAGATCTTCTTTCATATCTTTATCTGTTTCTTTTCTTACTTGAATTCATTTATTCTGTTGCAATGCATATGATTTCTTGATTGTGGGTGACATAGTGAAAATTTTACTGTTTTTGTTCATAGTTAAGATTGTTTTCAAGTACATGTTCTTTTTTCTTAATGATATTTTGAAATAAGAAATCCATGTGTGAGTTGACAAACTAGATACTCACATACCTTCCTTTCTTTATTTACCTTACTATCTAATCTATTAAAGTGACTACCATTTACTAAACTAGTGGGATGTTTACTTGCTTTTACTTTGAGTTATATGTTTATTTGAATCCTTGAACCAGATTTCAACCATTTTCTAAAAAACTATTCAGAAAACCCTTAAAAAATACCATTGCAATAACCTGATGATGCCCTATCTTTCCCTCTCATAGCCAAGTGCAACTTTAGGGACTAACACCAAGAAAGTAGGAATCCATCTCATAATCCTTGTCATTTATGTCGATGACCTTATCCTTACTGGTAGTGACTCAAAACTTTTAAACCATGTGAAAACCAACCTGAAGAAGAAATTTGAAATGACAGACTTAGGCTTTTTGCACTATTTCCTTGGCCTCCAAGTTTTGCAAACCAATGAAGAAATTTTTCTTTCCTAGTCTAAGTATGCTTGTAACCTTCTTCGTCACTTTCACATGGAATATTGTCAATGAGCCCCTTCTCCCTTCCAGTCTGGAGGTTTGTTTGTTGCCACCTGTACTTCTCCCAAAGTTGATGCCACCTTGTATCGTCAGTTAGTTGGTAGCCTCTTATACTTGACTCATACCCGTCCTGATCTTTCCTTTGTTGTTGGTCTTGTTGCCCAGTATATGCAAACACCCCATGTAAGCCATTGGAAAGAATCTAAAAGGATACTTTGGTATGTCTCTGGTATTGTTCAGTTCGAGATACATTACAATTCAGGGGGGACTCCTTTATTGGTTGTGTTTTCATCCTTATACACACTTGCAAACATGGGCTAAGTCTAACCCACTTAGTGTGTCCTTGGAGGCACAATGTATAGGTTCAAATCCCATTGTCACCTTGCATTGAACCTCTTTCGTCTAGGCTTACTCCTAGGGAAGCCAAAGGGGGTAGACCCTAGTTACTATGTGAAATTAAAAGTTAATTCTAGGAGTTGATTTTAGTTGTTTAAAGGTTTGGGGAATCTATCATATATGCAAAAGAAACAATGCAAAGTGCAAGATTTCAAATGCAAAAGAAGTCCTTTCCCTAAATCTACTGAGACTAGTGCCTAAGATTGGGCAAGGGGTCAACTATGTTAAAGGGAGTTTATATTTTACAAAGATTACAACAATATTACAAAGAATTACTAGATACAAAAGAATGAAAGCAACAACTATCTACAAAGTTAAAGTGTAAACTAAGAGATATAACAATGAAGATACAATAGATACAAATTATACAAAGCAACTAACTTGCAAAGAAACTTGAATGTGTAGGTAAAGAAGATACTCAAAGGAAAGTACAACCACAACACATCAAGCCAACTATCCCAAACAAGAGTGCCTCCAAAGGATGCGCAACTGAAGGGGAAGTTCCACCAGCATACAGAACAACAAGCTCCAAGCAATGAAGAAGCCTTCAAGGGATGCGCAACTTCAAGGGAGGAGACCAATCACATCAGAACATAACTTAAAATCAAAACTAAAGCATTGAAAAGGGGCCTCCAAGGGCTAATGCGCAACTTAAGATCACTTAGTTAAACCCACAAAATGCTTAAAGTAAATTGCATGTAAAATAGATGTAAAGTGCAGTGCTTGCAATGTAACTGAAGCATAAACCATAAAAGTACCAAAGTAAATTTCCCAAGGTTAAGTGGATAGATTAGGATTAATTAAGTTGTTAAGTTAAGTGTGAATCCTAGACTAAGTGACAACCCAAGAACTCTCCCCGCTTGTACCAAAAGAATTGTTGGGTGCTCAATAAGTGAGGCAAACAAGGCCACACCCTAGTTCCACAGGTCAATCTAGGAACAAAAGTACTCCACAAGGAGGAAACCAAGTACCGTGAGACCGTCCGCGATCTAGCACCCCCTCGCTTCTTCCTTGAGTTCCTTTTTAGTTGGAAAAGTTGGGACAGTAAGTGGTGACCTATTAAACTAGGTTGATTTTAGGCCCTAGGAGACTAAGGTTAATTGAGTTAAGTTAGTTTAAGTTAGATTAGATTAGTTGAAGGTGATTGCAAAATAGTGTTTGTAGGAGTGTGCTTGCAAAGTAAGAGTACTTGAAAGATAAACTTGAAATGTAAAGTACCTAAAGGAATTGCAAGAAACTTAAATGCTTGAACTAAACCACAAGATTATACAATGTTCATAAGATTGCAAGACATAAAAGAAAGTACTTGTAAAGAGATTAACTTGAAAGAAAAGTACTTGAAGTAAGGATAACTTGCAATGAAATAGAAAAACAAGATAAGCACCATAAACTTATTATGTCTCCATGGGCCTAAACTAGCACAAGATTATTACTTCTTAGATTTAGATTATTTTAGACCATTAAGCACATAAAGAAGTAAAAACCACATACTAATCTAGCCTTATGGTTTTGGGGGTTGGCTTAGCCAAGCTAACTCCAAGGTGTAGGCAAACAAAAATAAAGTAAAATGCTTGTAAAGAAAACTAACCTAAACAACCTGAACAAGTGCAAGCCCTTGGGACTCCCTTGGGTTTGCTTACAATGTATAGAATAGAAGAGAAGAGAGGGTATTTGATTACCCAACTTTGGGAGGTTGTTATCTAGCTTTGTGTGGGCCCAAATGGCCTCTTGGAAACCTCCTTGGTCACTAACCTACGAAAAAACAGCAAGCAAAAGCTTGCTGGAAATGTTGCAAAAAGTGACAAAAACTCAAAAAAAAATTGTTAGTTACAACAAAAAAATTCTGCAGAAAAATTCAGCAAGATATAATGATTTATGTGACCTATTCTATGTGTTATAATACCCAAAAAATTAATGGAAATGAACAGAAATAAATTGTAGAAAAGTTTAAGAGGTGAAAATGGTTGGAAAATTGTATTTTCCAAATCTGAAAATGCATTTCCCAACACTAGAAATGACTTGCAAAATGTTAGCAAGCTACAAGAAAGAGAGAGAGATGAGCATATATGTCAAATCTACAAAATATCTTGTAATATAAACAAGATACTCAACATAGGTTAACAATAATACTATTGATAACCAACCCAAGAAAAAGACTTTGTTTGGGATCTCTATTCCAAGCAAATAGAATGCATAAACAAAATAAGATCAAGTCACCTCCAAAAATGGTAGATGCACAAAGAGGACTCTTCACACATCAATAGCCTCCGAATATTTTCTATTAATCAAGTAGGAGGTTGTTGCAAATACTTGCAACAGGCTCCTCTCCAAAAGAAATGAGCAAGAATGAAAGAGACAAAGATGGGAGAGATGAGAGAAATTTGGGCATAGTAACAATAGAAAAAGAATTGGTGATAAATGAAGGTAGGGGTTTCATTTGTACTTGGTGAGCAAGAGTTACCCCTCTTGGATCTCCTCCAAGTGTCATCCATTAAGCAAAGGTGAGAATCTCTAGAGGAGGGGTGCACTTTTAGGGTTAGGGTTTTGGTATGTGAGTGGGGGATGAGTTGGCAATAATTTTCCAACTCAAAGGGGTGAGGTGGAGGCTCAATGAGAGTGCACTAGAGGAGAGAGGGCCCCACTCTTGAATTTTTTATTTTCTAAAGTTTACTCAAAGAGGGGGGTGCAACTTCCCTAGGGGGAGTGAAGTGTTGAAGTGATGGCTAGGTAGAAAGGGGTTATGAGGTTTAGAAAAAGGTTGGGATGGCTTAATTAAAGGTTTAGGCATCATCTCCAATCTTTTCTCTAACCATTTTGCTTAATTTTACAAAAATTGACAATTTGACTATGTCAATACTAGCAATTAAATTGTTGTTTTGGACTGACTTAGACTCCTCATGGACAAACACCTAAAAAAACTTGTCCAATTGAGTTGAAACTTGATCCAAGGGTTTAGGGGATCTCATTCCATTTCTTTTGAGCACAAATACCCCTATCAAAATCCCAAGGACCTAGTTTTTACCTTTTTTATCAAAATTAATTAAAATTACCAATACTTAGGCAATTTAAAAAAANNAAACTTTTTAGACTCGACGGAATTCCGCAAAACTCTAGGAGATGTATAACATGGTCATTTAAAATATTCCTAGACACTAGCTACCAGAGGGCTAGACCATTAGAACGCCTTTCACCACTTTGGAGGAATTATTTGTGGGAGTGAAAAACTCAAGGTAAATTAATAAGGCTGGTTAGGCCAAACTAATAACCTGAGGAAAAAAAACACTTGGTGAAAGGGACTCCTCTAATGATGAAGTCTTAAGGCAACAGAACTAACTATGATCCATGCAGACTCATTACATTATTATCCCACGCAGGGGAGCGGAAATTCCATTACAAAAAGAAGTGTTGAAGGCCAAACCTTCCTTGTAGAACCAATAAGTCTCTGACTTGGTAGCACCATCTGGTGCATATATTCATGGTACATGGAGTTGACTCCCTAGTTGAAATAGGTGGTCAACAGGTTGGTTCCACTGATTCATATTGGGCCAACAACCCTGATGATCAGAAGTCTACTGCAGGTTATGTTTTCAACCTTGGTTCAGGACCTGTCACTTGGGCCTGTAAGAAACAACAGGCTATTGCACTTTCTTCAGCAAAAGCAGAGTATCGAGTAGAAGTACATGCAATTCAGGAAGCCTTATGGATTCTACAGATCCTTTCATAGTTTGGATTCTAGTAGTAGCATCCGACCAGCCTTTGGTACGACAATCAGAGTGCCACCAAGCTCGCCAAAGACCCAGTTCAACATCAGCGCAACCTACACATTGAGTTACACATGCACTTCATCATAAATATCATTCATGATCAAGTTATTGAAGTGCTCTTTTTCCATACAAAATATCAAGTTTCAGACATTTTCAAAAAGTATCTTATAGAAGCGAAGTTTTCCAAACTTCGATCTATGTTAGGAGTTTAGGAAGTTGTCATCAAGGGGGGATAGGATCTAATGCCTCCTTCCTTCTCCTATTGTGTCACTATTGTAAATCCTTCAATCATATCCCAAGTTGTTCTTAAGGGGGGATGTTACGATATTTAAACACATAGGAGTTAGTTAAGGTCTACTTGGTCTAATGAGTCGTTAGGTAAAAGTGTGTTTCTTAGTGTATTTCTTTAGTATGCATTAGTATGCATTTGTAGTTAGGAAATCCAATGGTTGCGATATGTTCCTGACATAGAGTGGTCTGACGGTTCATATTATCCTCGATCTTAACGGTCATTGGTCTGTGGCTAACACCCAATTGGTCCATGATCTATATTTAAAGAGCATGAAGGGTCATTTTTCGATGATCGATTGTGAGAAACTCTCTTGTAAAATCTCTCTGTAATATTTTTCTTTTGCATTAATAAACTACTCCAAGTGGTCACGTTGGATGGGGACGTTGATGTTTCCCCATAGGGGTTTTACCACGTCAAAACATCGATGTGTTGATATTTTATCTGGTTGTGTGAGTGGTTATTGAAGGTGTTCATCCTCTGTTGGAATACATATGTTGTCAAACAACAGAGCATGTCAGGGTCTTCAGTAATCCACCTATTGAGGAATATCTATTCAAAATCGATCATGTAGTTGATTCTTTTATCAGGGAGAGCATTAAACCATACTCTAGCATTGTCATGAAGAGTGACTGCAAAAAGTTTCATCACCAAATCTTTAACGTCTTCATATACGGAAAAGAATTCAAAGAAGAACCAAAAGATACCGATGTGTTTCTCAGAAGTAGTCTCATTATTACTAGAAAACTTGGGCATCCATGAATTTGTGTGCTCTGAAATCATTTGTTGAGGATACCCTGGGATTCTACTCATTTACAAGGGTCTGAAAACCCTATCGAGTGCCCATTTTGGAGGAGCCATGGGTGAAAAGGTTGGTTTCTATAATGATGTTTGATACAGGTAGTCATCAATGGAATCGACATATAACCCCTCTAGGATTATCAAAGGAAGTAAGGGAATCACCCTTCATGGAGTCACTAGGTAAGCTTGTAGGATAAGGGCTTCCGGAAAATCTTACCAAAGATTTGTCATTGAGGAAAATTGACTCGATTCTCCCCGTAAGCGGTGCAAAAAATGTTATCGCACAATTTGTACTTGTCTAAAGCCCAAGATAAGTAGGTGAAATTGGCATAACAATAGGATATCCCACCACTATCACCTCAATGAGAAATCCCCGCTTTTAGGGATGGATGGAGGTCCAACCCAAGGAAGGCATCCCCGATGACCTAAAGGGTTGGGTAAGCTAAGGATATGGTTAAGACGTACCCCCCTCTCACTGGTCACCTAAGTCAAGAATGCATATGTCCGAGAAATTGAGGCAAAGAAGAGCAATGTTGTATATCTCGTCTCAGGGAAAGTATCGGCGAGGGTCTGGAATGTAACTTGTTGATGACATCGGCAGAAAATATCGAAATATCTCAGAAAATGTCGCAAGACATGTGTCTAACTCAGAATATCTCAGAATATTTCGGATATATTAGACATGAGTTTAACTCAGAAATTGTCAGAATATCAAAGATATATCAGAGAGATATACAACACTGAAGAATAGTAGTTGGTGTACCTACCCGAAACAAGAACAATATAGCATATATATAGCAATTTCCAAGTACAAGAATGATAATAAGACCTCAATATACAATAGACAATAAAAAATATGTTGGTTGATATGAAATTGTAGCAAGATCTCAATTTACAACAACAATCAAGGTTTTATAACAGCCAAGAGAAAAATAGCTCAGAATTGTGTGTAATCGCAATGAAATCTTAGCATTTATTAAGAAGATTAATTAGCAATTGTCACAAATAATTTATGAGTAAGTTAGCTAGGTGTTAAGCTAGTGTATGCAACAAATTAGTATGAATTAGTATGGCTATAGCAATGTTTTGCAAGAACAACAAGTTATTTGATTATTTTAGCTAAGCTAGGCTTAGTAGAAGTTAGTGTATGCTTTAGAGAATAGAGTGTAAGATTCGTTTGATCAATTCCTTCAATAAGAGAAAGTAAGCACATGCCTTTTGGGTTTATGGAGTCAATTATAAAAACACCAATAACTTAGAGAAATAAATGATAATGCTGGTCTAGGGATGGAGAGATAAAGTCTTGAGGTGTTGGCACTTCAAGGCCTCAAGCTCTAAGTCTCAAAGATGGAAATTGGCTAAAGTGAAAGATCTTTTGGGGTCTAGTGAATTCCTCTTCTCCTTGGACACTTGAAATATATATTTGCAACTAGTTCTAGAACAAAACTTCTAAAGTGCTAGAAATTTAGGGCTTTAGAATCCTATCTAGACAAGATCTTCCTAGCAATTTAACAAGTGGAAAAAACTAGAGAGAGGAAGAAGCATCTTATGTCCCTCTCCTAGGGTTATGAGCAAGCAATTTCATAATATTTAATATGAACAAGTAAAAACATACCACAACATTTATAGCATAAACAAATTGCATATTTTTTACTTACTTCACCAAGAATAATCAAGCACAAACCCTAGTTGAAGACCTTTCCACCATAAACAAGCCAAGAGACATCACAAAATAGCTTCTCCAAGAGGTGTGCACTAGTTCAAGAGACCAATAGCCCAAGTGTAGCGAAAATTTCAGTCCTAGTCTCTTATGAGAGGAAGAGTTATATTTTAAAAATGAAAATGGGAAGGTGTATTTATATCACCTTTCCCAAAAAATGTCAATACAAAAATAAAACCAGGGCCGACCTCAATAATTTTCCCTTATAACTTAATTTTCCAAAATTTAATTCATTTGGCACAAAATAAAACCCTAAAGGTGACGTCATGCCTTCTAGGGTGACATTAAGTCCCCAAGTGGGAAGCTAGGTTGGAAAAGGTGCAACATTTGACCTCCAAAGGTTGTCGGCCATGCCCACACATGTCAAGTGTCCATGTCAAGCCTTCCTCCATCAAGGCCTTCATCCCTAGTGACGTCATGGGCTAGTAGGGTGACGTCCAAGCCTCCAAAGGCATAATGTCAATGTCGAAGAAGTTGGGATCTCTCCATCTAGGTCTGTCAGAGTGCCTCCAAATGCAACGACCTCCTTATTCAAGGTGAAACTGGTGATCACAAGCCTGCCATAAACATGGGGTCTCTACATTCATCCTTGGCCTCCAAATCCCCCATGAAGGTCTGAACAAGTCATCTCCTCATGAATACATGTCCATCAGGTAAGGTCCTGCAAAGACAAACCGGTATTCCCTCCAAAGGTCCATAAGTCACAAGAATCATGCCAAGTAAGCCACATCTAATAATAAAACCACTCGAACATGTGCATCAAACCCCCCTTTTCAAACTAAAAAAATGCTCAAAGACCGTATGCAATTTGTCAAATTTAGGTATGGGAGGGGTGTCAAGGAATCCTATTAGATCAATCAATCCCCAAGTCAAAGGTGATTCCCATGGAAAACCCATCTAAGCCATGTATGAGTATGAGGTGGAGTGGGGTAAAACTTATGGGAATCAAGTTCATGACATACAAGGGTTCATATTGTCTCATTTATGTGTGCCTTTGTAGAGGGTGTGCTACACCTTTGTTTTCAATGCAATCTTTTTCCAAGCCCATTTATGGCAATTAATTAATTAAAGTCCAAAACAATTGGCTACTATAATACATGGAAATAAAAGAGTATTGCAACGTCACTTGAAGATAGAGGTACAGAGAGTGCCATATGCATGGAATGAAAGGGACACCACATACGTGTACACACCTCAACAAGCAGGACATCTATATAATGTGAGTTTTCTATTGCAGGTCTTTAAATTCCTTTACAAGAAATATTTCATTTTTCTCAAGACCTCTTGGGAGAGCATCTAGAAGGTCACGATTTGCCTTTTATCTTTTTCCAACTACATTTTCCTCTAGACCTTCAACCTCTTCTTCCCATGAAATGAGGTACAATCCCTTCTTGGGTTTGTGCACACGAAAATCCCAAAAGATGAGGAGACAAAAGGGAAGAAGTATGGAAAAGTGATAAGTATGATCAAGAATGGTGTGATGACTCTTCAAGGAACCCCCCAGTAGCACCCTATTCTCAAGGGTGACCAACTTACTAGGATGGAATCACACCCACCAAGGTTTATTAAGGCAAAGAGTATAATTTCCAAGCATATGTTCTATAATCAAGAAAGAATTATTTGCAACATATTCAAATGCTTCAATTATTAGGGTGACACTTACCATAATATCGGACTTATTACCTCATGAAGCAAGACCTGTTGTCCTCAGGGGCTAGGCCGGTGTGATGGAAGTTGCTCCATTGTTGGTGATGTATGGTGGTGCATCAATGAATAAGAAGGGCCATGTGAGGCTATGCTATTCATTCTGGCTCTCGGCACTCCATGTCTGCAACCTGTGGGCCTCGAGACATGATCTCCTTAGTTACCCCTAGACTGAGGGGGTCACATGCCCTTGTAAAACCTATGCATTCTAGGGGGAAAATAAATACTTATGCCATCTTTTTTTTCTAACCTCATACCTATCATCAACGACAAGCTTATGATGATTTCACATATTTGTTATTATCACTACTATAAAATATGAAAAGTGCAGTGAGTATCTACAGTCAATCATTATAGTTTCAACAATCCAAGCTTGCAAATTCAATTAGATATACAAATATTCATTAAAATGAGAAATAACAATAACATAAACTTACTACAATGCTACAACTTACCATTTCAATATACAAAAATAACAACTTGAACAACTAGGCAGAGAAATTCATCAATTAAACATTACAAGTGAAATTTCATTTCATTGGCCTTTCAACATTCCAACTCAACATCAATTACAACAATCTTCCTTACAGAACTCTGCAAAATCCAAAATTAACAAATTGAGAAATCTTTGTCATAAAAAACTTTAGCATCTAGGAATTGGAATCTAAACAATCAATAATAACAATTTCAACAAATTACCAGTCATTTTGAAATCAAGAAATTATTCAATAACTTTGTGTTGTGTTGCTTGATTACTGAAGTGGTTAAAACTAGTGTTTAAAAACATGTTTGCATTCCTTTAGAACATTGCCACGTCATTATGCATAATTTATTCACCAGTGATTGGGATGTCGAGAAAACCTTACAAGTTATTCCATTATAAAATAAAGAAAGTTGATACAAAATTATTTTCAATTAATCATAAAAATCACAATTTATTGCAAATTGAATGCAATTAAAAAAATGTTTTTTAAAGGAAGAAATGATCATTTTTTTCATTATAAAATAAAGAAAGTTGATACAAAACTATTTTCAATTAATCATAAAAATCACAATTTATTGCAAATTCGTTACAATTATCAAAAAAAAATTTAGAAGGAAGGAATATCCTTTTTTTCTTTATAAATTTGATGAAAGAAAAATCAACTTTCAAATAATGATTGCCCCGAGGAAAAATTAAAAACAATGGTTGCAAAAAAAATTTATTGAATATAGTGAGGAATTTAACGTGGTCTAATACCATCTTGGTATAAATGGTTGTGGAAGATCTTAATGGATAAATCTCTCAAAAATCTTAAACCCGACATTCTTGAGAAATGTTATGAAAACACACCTTGTGAATCTTGCTTTTAACAAGCTAACTTAAAATAAGATAAATAGTAGTAAAAGACTTATATCAAATTGGACAATGTAGTATAATAATTGTTTATAAAAGTGCATTTTCATATTAGTAGTATAAATAGTAGTAAAAGACTAATATTAAATTGACATAAAGTGGATTAGGACATTATGTAAGAACAACTTTACTTCATTAAGAGTTATTAATATGTTATTTATAAGAATCGAATTTGAGTGGAGAAATTAACAACCAATTCTCTCAACCACCCAAACTAAACCCAATTCACAATATATTAAATTATAAATACACATTAGTATTTTTGATACAATTAATATGATATAAATTTTATATTTTTAAACAATTATGTTATTAAAAAACCTTAAAAAAAATACTTTATAAATAAAAAATTATGATTAATACAATAATGTCATTAATGTTTTTTAATGTCATTAATGTTTTTAACTTATGCTATTTAAGCCAAGCCATGACCGATATTGTACTCTTACATGTTATACTTCCATTTATACCAGTGGCCTTATGTGGAATTTGAAAGCATCATTAAAGATATTTATAACATCATTATTTCTTTATTGCAAAACATGTTTGTGTGTCATGAAAGAGGTTTACAATGGAATATTGAAATGAGAGAAATTAGGGGACAAACATAAAATTAATGTCGGATACAAAATATGTTGATGTCTTTTATATATGACTTTATTTTGGATTTTTCTTTTTCAAAAAGTGAACAAAATATGTGGATGTATTTTATATATGACTTTATTTTGGATTTTTCTTTTCCAATAAGTGATTCGAGGAAGTGGATATGATGCTCTTGGGTTCATTAATGTTTTTTTTGCGATTTTTAAAAACATGTTGTATTGGATAATTTATCTTGTATTTTTATGGTTTTTGAGTAATGATCATGTATTAAGAATTTATAAGAATTTATTAGGAAACATGTTGTAAGAATTTAATGTGTTTTTAGTGATTTTTAAAAACATGTTTTATTGGATAATGTATTTTGTATGTTTTTTTATTAGTTTTTTTAAGTAATGATATTAAACAAAAATAATAATATAAATTTATTTTAATTTGGGATTTAATAAATATCAAAATATATTAAAGAAATTTAGATATATTTTTATAAATAATTTAAAGATTGGAAGTAAAGATATATTTGTGTTGATTTATTTTATTATAAATTTTTTTAAGATGGTAAATTATATTAATATAAATTCATTTTAATTGGATTTAATAAGAATCAAAAGATATTAAAAGAAATAGAGATATAATTCTTTAAGTGCTTTAAATACTTGAAGTTTTTTTGTTTGTTTGCTAATGTGTCTATCACCTACAGGATTAGCATGTGGCTAAGAAATCGTGACCTAGGGGTATCTAAGTCGTCAAAATCATCTAGGGATTGCACCCGGCTTGGGCCACACCAACCCTTAGCATGGTTGGATTTTAGGTGTCTCCTCCCACTAGAAACGGGTTTCGAAACTTGGTCTCCATGCGGAACGAGGCACATCTAAATCGATCGTGCTGACAAGAATTGACTTAAAGATTTGAAGTCAAGATAGATTTATGTGAATTTATTTTATTATAAATTTTCATAATTATTATGATCTTTTTAAAAGTTCTTATTATTATGATTCATTATATTTTCATTTTTCATTTTTATGTATTTCAATTTTTAAAAATTTAACTCATAAACATTTAGTTTATTAACACATTTTAAATACTCTTTCATTTTAATTTATTAACATTATATAACATTATAGGGATGGCAAGTGTGGGAGGGGTTGTCACAAACCTTAGAAGAACAATAGAATCTCAACTTCTTGGGGTCTCAATATATCATCAAATAATCTTGAAGATTATCATCAACTTTGATATTAAAAACTGAATGTGGTGGGGGTCTCAAAGAATAATAAGGCATATGGCCTTGAATACTACCCCAATTAACACTCTTGTGGCTTCAATATCAAAGAGGACAAAGCAAGAATCCAAAAAAAAATCATGGGTTAATTTCTTCCATGTTCTACAAGAGAATAATTCTCGAGCAGACGATTATGTTACTCAAGCCACTTATTTAAAATTAGGGAACACTATTATCAATGGCAAGTTATGTAATCAACCTATTCCTTAATACTTTCATGGACGACATGGCACATTCCAAACATTTTAAAAGGCACATGCCAAATCGTAAGGTAAGTTCGTTGTATGACAGTATTTGTAATGAGAAGAGATCTCTCCCCTCAACTCACATGCATAAGCACTTAGCTCCACACAATTTTGAATCTACAGGAGGTATTCCTCCTCAACACTATGGGATAATGGCTATAATATTTGGCTTTCCATTGTAAAGGTTCTAGCTTACAGGTTTGAACATTGGCTTGGTGAATTTTGGTTCTTTGATTTGGTTATCATGCATGGTTTTGATTCTCTTCTAGAACATGAGTAAGTTGCCACCTCTACCTTCCATTTTATTTGAAAGGAGTGTAGCATTGGGGATTTTATCAAGTTTTTGTTCAAGGGATTTGAAATTGGTTCCAATATCTCATACGAGGGGGTATGTTTTATCCTTGTATGAATTCAAACTATCTATGTATTCTTATGTTCTTCTGGGTGACTGCTCCTCCAATTTTGGTTTTGGCCAAGACTGTGTAGAGGCCTTTTAGGTATGGAAGGAATTGCCCATTTACATTTATGAGTGGTTTGTTTATATATGGTTCCCTTTGGGCTTTGTTAGTTCAACTTCATATTTTCTATGGTATCCTTTGTTCTACTCGGAAAGTGTATCCATGTGTGGTGTTTGTTTGGATCATTCAGAGTATAGCCAGAACATGTTCTAGGCTTCAGAGACTTTGATAGAGAAACAAATGCTAGTTATTACAGGAAGTATTGGAAATTACAGTTTTCATTTGTTAAGGTTTAATCTATTATTGAGTTTCGTTTCGTTTCATTAGATAACAATAGCATAGATAGGATCATTGAGAAATACACAATCACAAGAGACACATCATTTATCCTGGGAAACCCTCATGGGAGAAAAAACCCAGCAAAAACTTCCTTAATATAGATAGCCAATACAATGCCAAGAGATAACTCAAACAAATACAGAAAGTCTTCTCCAAGAAGTGTGTGTCTCTCTCTCTCTTCTTCTTCTCCAACTGTAGCTCCAGACTTGTGCTCTGATGAACAAGTGTGTGTGTGTACAAATGAGGTGCTAGCCTCTCTTATTTATACAATTTGGCAGGTGCTAAACTAGGGTGTCTTTTCACTGGCAGGGCCGACTTCTCATTCTGGGTGGTTATAACCACTTTAATATATTTTGGGTGGTTATAACCACTTTAATATATTATGGGGTCGACTTTTCATTTTGCCCATTACAATTAGGGTTTGACCAATCCGCAAAAGGGGATTTGGTCATTTACAATACCTGACATGATGAATTCACAAAAGGGGATTGATCTAATGAGTAATACATCAATAATAATTAGAATACTCTTTGCAGTTACAATATTTCAACACTCCCCCTTAACAAGAAGGGTATTCTACAACAACATCAGGTGAGAGAGAGGGAAACATCATCAACAACATCTTGTAACACTGACTAGCATATCTATAAATCATCAGAAGTTTTTCTCGATATCAATATCATCATTCACAGCAGAGAGCTGGAATGGCATCGGCATGAGGCTAAGGTAATATCATCATCATCTTCAGCGTGACGCTAAAGTAACATCTTCATCATCATAATAATCTTCAACAAGGAGTTGAAGTGGCATCGACATCATCATCTTCAGCAAGAAGATGAAGTGGCATCATCATCATCATCTTCAGCAAGAAGTTGAAGTGGCATCATCATCATCATATTTAGCAAGAAGCTAAAGTGGCATCATCATCATCATCATCTTTAGCAAGAAGATAAAGTGGCATCATCAACATCATCTTTAGCAAGAAGATAAAGTGGCATCATCAACATCTGCATCAACATGGATTAGTATAACACTAATACATCATCATCATCAATAACATCACAAGTTTGAAGCAACAATATCACAGCACAAAGGCTGGAGCATCATCAACAACAATAACATCACAACACAAAGGTTGGAGCATCATCAACATTAGCACTAGGCTGAGAGTCTTCAGCACGAGGCTGGCATCACAACACTAAGCTGGCAACACATCATCACAGCACGAGGTTGGCACATCATCACAGTACGAGGTTGGCATGTCATCACAGCACTTAAGTTGGCACATCATCACAACACGAGGCTGGCACATCATCATAGCACGAGGTTGGCATGTCATCAACATGAGGATGGAATCACAACACTTAAGCTGGCACATCATCAACACAACAATTAAGTTGGAATCTCAACACAGAAATTAAGCTGGAATCTCAACACAACAATTAAGATGGAATCTCAACACAACAATTAAGATGGAATCACAACGCAACAATTAAGCTGGAATCTCAACACAACAATTAAGCTGGAATCACAACACAACAATTAAGCTGGAATATCAACACAGCAATTAAGCTGGAATCTCAATACAGCAATTAAGCTGAAAGCACAACACTAGGTTGGCATCACCACACAACAATTAAGTTGGAAGCACAACACTAGGCTGGCATCACCACACAACAATTAAGATGGAAGCACAGCACTAGGCTGGCATCACCACACAACAATTAAGCTGGAAGCACAGCACTAGGCTGGAATATCAACACAACACTACTCCCCTTATCGAGGGAGGTCCTTTCCTACTATACCAAGCTTATCTTGAAAGTTCTCAAACTTTACACGAGATAGAGGCTTGGTCAACACATCGGTAACCTGTTCATTCGTGCTAACATATTGGAGCTTTATGGATCCTCTCTGCACCATGTCATGGATGTAATGGTATCAGATCTCTATGTGTTTCGACTTGTCATGAAATACAGGATTCTCTGTCATTTTTATGCAGCTCTGGTTATCACATAGGATTGTGGTTGCTTCCATCTCTAGGTCGAATAGACCAGTCAACAACTTACGAAGTCATGTGGATTCACAACTGGCAGAACACGCAGCAATGTATTATGCTTCCACTGTACTGAGAGAAATGCTTGATTGCTTCTTACTCTGCCATGAGATCATGGTTGATCCATAACTGAAACAACATCATAAAGTGCTCTTCCTATCAGAGACACTTCCATCCCAATCTGAATCAGTGTATCCACTCAGTGTGAATTTATGATCTCCATCATAACTGAGACCATAATCTAATGTACCCTTAAGGTAACTCATCACATGTTTTGCAGCAACTAGGTGAACATGTATGGGTTCTACCAAAAACTAACTCAAAGTGTTCACAGAAAAACAAATATTTGATCTGGTGTTCGTCAGATGCATCAGCAATCCAATGATTTGTTTATACAGTGTGGCATCAATCAATTCTAACAAAGTGTCGACCAGAAGCTTTAGCTTCATTTCCATGGGTGTATTCATGGACATGCACTCCAATATATCAAATCTCTTCAGGATTTCAACTGCATACTTCCCTTGGTTAAGGAAGATTCTCTCTGGGCTCTGCCATACCTCAAGACCTAAGAAATAATGCATTAGGCCAAGGTATTTCATCTCAAATTTTGAAGCGAGCTTCTTCTTACATTCGATGATGAGTTTTTCTTCTCTAGTTAAGAATAAGTCATCCACATATAGTAGCAATATCATCGGCTCATCATTCATAACCTTGAGGTAGAGGTTAGAATCAACTTTACTCTTGGTAAAGCCCAAGCTTGTCAGAAAACTATCTATCCTCTGCAATATCAAGCTCTAGGAGCTTGCTTCAACACATACAGATCCTTCCTCAACTGGAAGACATGAGTCTTTCTATCTTCAAGCTTCAAATCATTTTTTCTCATTACATTGTACCAATCTGGTACACTTGCTCAGCTGCAACTCAATATGCACAATCATGTGCTCGCTCTATGTGCTTTCTGCAAATCACTTATCTGTCTCACTGTCTGGGAGTATGTCCTCTACTCTCTCTGCAATTGTTCCTTCTGGGAATGGGACTCTGCACCTGCACCTACTCTGAGGCTGAGAATGATTGCTTCATTCTCATTGTGGCTGTTAAAATATGAGAGTAACACCTCTTATTCTATCACGACAACAGTTTCATCTAAAACTGAGAGTGGCTCAATAATTGATACTGAAGATAGCTCTTCTTTTTTCATGGAGGTGACGTTATAGTTAAGTTTCCATGACCCAACTAATGTACTACACCACCTGCCACTCAATTTTAAATATGGGGATTGCTCCCTCTGCATCTCATACTATATATGAATCATGGTTGTTCTGGTTGTCTTCATAAATACTGGAACTATTTCTTCAATAAGTGTCTCGGCATAGTCTTCTCCCTCTTGCTGGGAGAATCCTCTGGACACACATCAGGCTTTGTTCATCTGCAACATGCTTGATCTGTGTAGATCAATCTTGGAAGTCAATACTAACTTTTCTCTAGTCTCACAGAAGAATCCATATCCTAGTCTTTCAAACTGGCTTTCTTCTCTATTACTGAAACAAGGGAATCTTCCCAGGAGATTTCATATCTCCTAGAAGTTTATGAAGCTACGATCTAGTCTTCTCACGACATCTGTCTCCCAGTCCTGTAAGTTGTCTCTTCATCTGATCCTTTCTGAGATCAAGCTTACTCTCTATTTCTTTTGAATCTACAATGACTTCATTATCTCTTACAAGGCATACTTGATATTTGAATACCAAGTCTAAATACAGAGTCATGCTTCAAACGAGATTTGCTTCATGTTCTAATACAAAGTCATCTTTGGAGCCTTCTCCTCCTTTAAATCAATCTTCATATGATATACTTTGAATCTCAAGAGATAGCTTCTTCTTCATCTTCTTTGGTACATGAGTGTATATGCATAGTCTACTTCATGTCTCATATAATATCTTGCCTTCAACAACCTTCACTATAGCTTCCTTAGAGTTATCACTTGTGACCTGAAACAAGGTCAACGAAACAACAAGAAGGAATAGTACTCTTTTGATAATAGTAGATAAAGCAATAACACTAACAATCGTAACAGTGGCTCCTTTAGAGCTTTCACTTGTGACCTATTTGAAGCAAAGATCAAGAGTAAGAAATACAATATGGAATGAGGTCAACACTCTTATAGTGTTGTGATCAAACATTCCTCCATGGCAACCTGGAACTAACACAAGAGATTTCTCCTAGGGGATATGTTAGTTTGTATCAGGCAAATGATTACATTAAGCATTTATCTCAATATGCTCACATGCTACCAAGTATAATATTCTTGAAAGACTGCTATCTCAACTATAGTGCTTACTTGTAACTTGCAATGTGAAACTTTGAATATTATTTTTAATCAAACCTAGGACATGTGGCCTCGTCTTCAAGAGTGTGTTTTTTTTCTTCCAAGTCTCCTTCATTCAAGATGACGAGTGCTTTCTTTAACCTGTCTTTTGTACTAGGATAATATGCTATCTTGACAGAAGGTTGGGTTAGAGAATAAACTCTATGGTCTCAACTTTAATCCATCTAATACCTTGACTTGGATTTTTACCAAAGGTTAGAATGATGGTCATAGATACAACATGCAACACTGATCAAAATAATGTCATAAAAAATAGATGCATATCAGGATAATCACACATAGGTTGCATTATTCCTCTGAATGTGTTGGATCTTGAGATCCTTCTGGATCTATAGAAAGAGATCCCTTCGCCTGCAAATACCCTTTAATGCTTAACAATTTAAATATATGTGAGTACATACCTCTGATAGAATTTGCAGTTAGTGGCACCATCAGGTAGCAGTGGCAATGATCACCAACTCTTAAAAACTTCAAGGGTGACTGCAAATGGTACTACGTCTGATACTTCAACTAGTACTGCAACTGGTTCTGAGACTGCAACTACAACTTAGAGTTTTATGAGGAAACCCTAATTTTTCAAACTTCAAATTTTGAAATTCTGATCCAGGGGATAGATGCACTCAGCTAAGGCAAGTAAGTTGGTACAGTCAAATTTCTAAAAATCCAAATTTTACCCCATCAAACTTGACCAGCGGATTTCTGGACTGGTGCTTTTGGTTTTCTGGTACTTCTAGTTTTCTAGTACTTCTGGTACTTCTGGTTTTCTGGTACCGATGAAAACTAGGGTTTCACTTTCCAGGAGATATACCCACTGAAAAGGTGCGCTGAAGGTGCCAAATAACTCCTTGGGTTAGGGCACACTTTTCTAGATGGTTTTGAGGCTGAAACGCTTCTTCAATAAAAATCTCTAATTTGCATGTACGACAACAATGACGTTTTTCTTCTTCTTGTGAAAGATGATCTCTTTACCTTATCTCTGATACCATGTTAAGGTTTAATCTATTATTGAGTTTCATTTCATTTCATTAGATAACAATAGCATAGATAGGATCATTGAGAAATACACAATCACAAAAGACACATCATTTATCCTAGGAAACCCTCATGGGGGAGAAAACACAGCAAAAACTTCCTTAATATAGATAGCCAATACAATGCCAAGAGATAAATCAAACAAATACAGAAAGTCCTCTCCAAGAAGTGCGCCTATCTCTCTCTCTCTTCTTCTTCTCCAACTGCAGCTCCAGACTTGCACCTGATGAACAAGTGTGTGTGTGTACAAATGAGGCGCTAGCCTCTCTTATTTATGCAATCTGGCAGGTGTTGAACTGGGGTGTATTTTCACTGGTAGGGCCGACTTCTCATTCTGGGTGGTTATAACCACTTTAATATATTTTGGGTGGTTATAACCACTTTAATATATTATGGGGCAGACTTTTCATTTTGCCCATTACAATTAAGGTTTGACCAATCCGCAAAAGGGGATTTGGTCATTTATAATACCTGACATGATGAATCCACAAAAGGGGATTGATATAATGAGTAATACATAAATAATAATTAGAATACTCTTTGCAGTTACAATATTTCAACAGCATTTGACCTTGGATTGATCTAGTATACATATGGACTACAGAGAGATGCAGGAGATCTAGTGGGCACTGAGAGGTCACGAGAACGTTATTTAGGGCAACAGAAGTTCAATCCGAACAACCACAACTAAAATTCATGAGTGTAAGTTTTAAACACGTGAAGCAAAACAATGCATACATATTCTTAAGCAAAACAAAAATTAGCCAATGGCCCATACACACAGTACACAGAAATTTATGTTGGAAAACCTTAACTGGGAGAAAACCAACCTTCCTTGGTGTTGCACCTTTCAAATATTCATTGTATTGATTTAACCATTAACAATACAATATATACAATATTTTAGGTATTTTGTAGCTTCTAAAACCCTAATCTGTTAACCTAGATTAGATTACCACCCTAATCCCTTAATCCATGATTAAATTAGAAAACCACTAAAAATAGCGAAAACTTCCCCAAAAAAAAATGGGGGCACTACCCTGAACCCCATTGGCTCAAGGGATCGTAAAAATTCAACGCACACCACCCCCCTCCCCCACCACCACCACAACCACATGCAAAGAATATAACACATACCCAACAATGAGCAAGATCAACAGGTTACTACTCAAATTGTTATAATTATGGGAACTTTAGTTCAATTGAAGAGTCGGATTATAGTTCGGGAAGATTAATGTAACATGCTTTGAAACAAGGTCATCGATTTGACCAAAGGTGAGTAGTCTGGAGCATCAAACCAAGTGTAGTCTATTAATTCAAACTGTGGGGTACCAAGGGAAGATGAACAGTTCAACAGCTTCTCGAGAAAGTGGAAATTTTCAAATTAGACACGGACTCAACTAAAGAAACACTTGAAGAAGTAGTCATCCATCATGTCTTTTATTAAGTATGAATTTTTTTCAAAGTAATTAGGTATATAGGTATTTTTTGCAAAATCTACACCATTAAAATGTATTGGGATGTCTCGATCATTGCACTACATAGATATGGCTATAAGATAATAGATATTCTCTCTTTAGATTTTTTATTTAAAGAATTTTGAAATAGGTTTTTGAAATAGATTGTTGATGTAATCCAACTACGAAATATGTTGCATGTTTTACTTAATATAAAAATCTTCCAATTATAATTTAAAAACAAAACAAAACAAAACATTATATAATATTAAATAAATAAATAAACTTAATTAGTATTCATCTAAATTTACTAACTATTAAACACCACGCATAATCATCTAAATTTATGAACTATTAAACACCACACATAATGAATCCATGAGCTTGTATCGATGTGCATTTTCCACCTTATCATAATAGACAAAGCAATCTCAGAAACTTCATTCACATATTCAATTTGTAAGGTGTGTTCACCTCACATCCACCATCATTTCATCTAGATTCCATTTGTCCACTTGTCTGGAGTGTTCACCTCCTCAATATATTCTATTGAAGGGTATCTCAACAACGTGAGACACATGAAGCCTCCAAGCAAAGATTGAAACAGTGATTGATAAAAGCAAGGACATTGTGGAAAGGAAGGAGGAAATTCTTTATTAGGTATTGGAGGAAGGCCAACATTGAGTGCATGGAAAGCATAAAGAGAGGCAAGGATGCTCACACGACCAGAGAGAGTTAGTTGAAGGCAGGAGGAAGGCCAGAAAAGGATACCCTTCTAAGGCGTAACTAAGCAAAGGAAGGAAGCTAGGACTAGTGGATTTTCATATGTGTGTTTAGTTTAAAGGACAGATTATTGATTTCATCTAGGGAATCCTTCCTTGTTTCGGAGGAGAGACGGACTAAAGTGAGAGATTTTTCAATGAGGTGATAGTGGTTGGAGCCTCTAAGTTCTTCTAGGGTTTGTGTTTGGTGATTTCCCTAGTTGAATTCTTGACTTGGCTAGTTTAAAAAGGGATTATTATTATAATTAAAAGGTATCAGATGATCGTCTCAATAGATTTGTGTATGTGTAGTTGTGTCCCACAACTCAAACCAACAACACCCTCTCCCTCAACACCCCCTCCCTCTTTACAATGTAACTCACAATTGTAAATAAAAAATTAAACAAACAATTTGTGGGATCCAATTACTCTTTTGGGGCATTGTTTAACTGTTCTACGAAATGGATTTTTTCGTTGGAATCTGGCGATATAAATTTTCACAAAATCATTATTTATTGTTGTTTAAATCCATTTATGAATGCATAAATAGATTCAACATGCTAAAAAACCACTCGGTCACTCGTATTATACAAAAATAATCACTCAAATCTACAGATCTAACAATTTCTCATTGAATTTTGGGCAAATGTTCCCAGAAAATATCGTCGTAAAAGAGTCATTCCGTAGAACATTTAGACTACGACCTCTTTTTGACTCACGAATGTAGAAAAAAAATAGCCCCACATGGTATCCACTTCCCTTTGAAAAAAATATGAATTTTATTTTATTTTTATTTTTTTTAAACTAAATTTATTAATATAATTAGTATGTATCATTAACACAAATGTAATATGTGTATTTCTTTAAAATTTCATTACACATGTATTCTTATTCTTTTTTATAAATAAAATTGTGCATCGAGAGACGCTCAGTATGGGAGAGATGTTGAGGCTTAAAGTGTTCAGTGTTAAGTTATCATTGTAATTATAATTATAATAATAATAATAAAGTTGGCTCAATTAATAATAATTATAATAATAATTATAAAAATAAAGTATGTTTAATATATGGAGGTAGTAATAATTACTTCTTTGATATAATTAAAAAAAATGAAACATTTTAATATATTTTATAATATTAATATATTGAAAAACATATATTGGTTTGAATTTGTTCTATTTTGATTTCCCTTATCTTCAATTAATAGATCACGAAAACAATGCAGTGGTTATGGAGGTCGTAATATATTAATATATACTTTTTAATATATTAAAAATACATTAATATTTTTTAATATATTAATATATTTTGATATATTTTATAATATTAATATTTTTTAATACTTTAATATTAATGTACTAAAGCAACATAGTTCCATCTTAACCCCAGATTTATCAAGCGTTGAGAGGGATCAAATCTCTCGAGGTGCAAACCTTTTTTAGAGTGCAAAACTTGAGGAAAGGTTAAAGGTTTGCACCTTGAGAGATTTGATCCCTCTTAGCGCTTGATAGATCCAGGATTAAGATGGATCTATGTTGGTATCAATGTAGAGATATACAAAATGAGATTCCAATTTTTGCTATGCCTTTCAAATCTCAAAAAAAATAATTTACAAAAAGAGTTGGCTCGAATTTTAACAATATTTTGATTGCCTACAAAATAGTCATTATATATACCTCAAAACTATTATTTATATTAAAATAATTATATATCCCTCAAAACTATTATTTATATTAAATAAATAAATAAAATTATTGATAATTAGTTTGTAGAAATTGAACAAGTTATTAACAATGTCATATAATAATAACACTTTATATGTTGCCACTCAAATATGGTGCTTGGGAAGGGATGTGACATGCTCGTCGCATCATTTGTCACAACTCATAGTAACCACTTGATGACACATGGTGGCATGAGTCAGGGGGGTCATGTAAGGAATATGGATCATACATTGCAAGATATCACTTTTCAATCCACCCGGGAGGATCACAATAAACATGCAAGCTTTGGATATGATACTTAGCATGAAGGTTTGGGAGGTGATTTAAGAGGAGGAGGACCAAAGAGCTAAGGCAGACACTCGCTCGGCCATAATTTTTCTTGTATGTTCCATGAACTTGGACTATGCTAGTAGGATGATGATAAGAGGGTTCACACTTACCCTGCTTCTCCTCATGATTAACCACAGCTGCCATATAATGGCTCCCCCCATTGCCTCTCGACTACGCAACAAACAAAGAGACTTAGTGGAGGAGAAGAAAATTGTTGCGAGGAAAAAAGAGAAAGAAGAAGCTATGGAAGTGAGAGAAATGGAAAGGAAAAAAAATCAATTAACAGAGGAAGAGAATGAGGTCAACCCATCCCACCTAAATCCAAAAGGTATGGGTTGACCTCCAACTCATTGGACACACCAAGAGACTAGGGGGAAATCGATTGAAGCTTAGTGTATTGTAAAAGGATTTGAAGGCTGGCGCAAGGCCACCATATTGTAATGCCTTCACAATCTAAAGGGTAAGCTCAAGATCCATAGTGGAACCGTCGACAATGAAAGAATTGATGAGAAACTTACTCACCTTGCTCTAGACATTGGTTTCTCCAAGAGAATAAACACAAGGTACTCCTTAACGATAGACCTTTACTGGCACTCTAAGGAGTTAATGGCTTTCCACTTAGAATTAGTTATAAAAAGAAACAACCTAAGTTTGCAAGAAATCAAGGAGGAGCTCAACCAACTAAATGACAAGTTATTATTCCATGTTGCAATCCCTCCAGTGATCTGTAAATTACCATGGATATTCCACTAGAATTACTCCTTGAGTATTCCAATGGAATTATCCAAGTCCCCTACATCATTGTTGGATCATTCGTTACATTAGGAATTACTCCTTTGAGTATTCCACCGCTAATTCCTTGATCTCCAGTGTTTCGTGTTCTTTGATCTTCAATTCTTCTTGAAGATGACGCTCCTTGATCGGAAATAGTGAGTGTACCCATTTCTCTTTGCACTTTACCAAGAATAATATGTGAGTCTGCATCAATATCAAGCATAATCTCTTCCATTTTCGTTTATTTATTCATTGCTCTATTTAAGTCCTAATTTGTGAAGCTCTGATGGAAATTTTGACATTTGAAGGCATTGCATTTTTATATCACCCAAGTATGACTAGAACATTTGGTCTTCGATTCTCTTGTATTTTAAAATCCTTGATCCTTTCACCCTTCTTCAAACGGATTTGGGTGAATTATGTAAGTAGAGTATGATATTATTTTGGAGAACCATACATAGTTAGAAACATACCTTCTCAATCATCAAACATAGAAATTGAATTTATCGAAAGAGACATATACCATTCATAGGCTTGGTCTGTCAATGTCTGAAGAAATAATCGAACCATCACATCATCATGTTCAACTAAATGAATCTCACACAAGCTCAAAAAAATTTCCATGTGTTTCTTTGGATCAATTGATCCATCTCCTGGGAATGTTGGTAATAACCCTTGTGGGAGGGTCGACAATTCATGTTGCTCATCATGAATATTCAAAGGGCTATTTATAACCATTCTATGTAGAATTATTTATATTCTTGGTTCTTGATTCTCAAGAGGATCTTGGTTTCTTTCTTCTCTGTCAACCATAGTTTGATCTTTTTCTTCCTTAGCACTTGAACTTTCTCCAATTTTTTCAAATTGTTTGATTTTGCTCCTCATTATTGGGCCTTTATATTTTTCCAGTTTCAAACTCTATCTTCCCTTCTTTGTAATTGTCTTCTTGGAATCTGTCTTTCTTCTTCTCAAGCAAGATTTTTCCAAGATCTTTCAAGTTCTTCTCGAATTTGGGCTGTTGTGAGTACCAGATCATACAATTGATGAAAAATGCGTCTTTGATTTTCCAATCCAATTTGTAACTAGGGTTGATTAGGTTGAGGTTGAGTCATAAAAAATTATGTTATGAAACCAACTTTTATCTTCTTTCCCCATTATGGTCACCAAATATATTGATGTTTGAGTCTGTTAAGACCGAAACAACAACCTCACAAGGATATGAATCCCCCTGTGTTTTTATAGAGGTGGTACTCCTCTTTGATTTTTTCTAAAATATTTTCTTTGAAATTATTTCGAGACAATTTATATAAATGGGAGAGCACTATATAGAAAACTCCAAAATCTTTATCGATCAAAAATAAAAATGATATATATACACCAAGAATTCTTGAGAAAGGGACTAGGAACCTTCACTCATAAAATGTAAATTTGATAAAAATAATATATACAGAATATATATTATAAGAAATAGAAAACAGATCTCACATTCATCATGTTATCGCATAAGTTGTAGGTTGGGAAAATCCTGACCCAGCCACCAATTAGCGACAAATAGGAGGGCACCTACTCACTGTCACCTTAGGCAGGTGTCCCTGTCACTTTAGAGGTGAGGTAGTCACCTCAAGGGGGGAATCTCGGTGACCCTAGGGGGAAATGAGATGGAAAATGGTAAGTATGAATGGATGTCCCTAGAGGTCAATTCTAAGTGGTATGAAGAGCTTGGGAAAGAGTCTTTGGAATCTTCATATATAATGTAATATGCTAGTTGGACAAGAAAGTTAATCTTGTTGTCCCTAATTGCAACAAATATAAATGAAATGTATCAGCTCAATAAAGATAGCAAAGGCTTCAATATAGAGTGCTAAAGATATGATAAAATAAACAAGAGGGAAGCTAGTGGAAGCTAGCTCAACTCACCAATGATTAAGCAATAACTTTAGCTCAAAGAGGGAGGTTGAAACAAAAGCTCACTCCAGTAATAATATCAGTCTTATGGATTTAGAAAACCAAGCATAAAAGAAGGAAAATCAACCACTAGAAACCACATCTAACTAGCCCAATAGGTGCGCTAGGCTTAGTAGAGGGTTAGGGTAAAGTTAGGGATAAATAATAGGGTTATTTTAGGAGTTATTAAGTGTTATAAGGTTAGTTTTATACAGCCCTAATGGTTGTAGGTTAGTTTTTTAACAACAACAAGAAGTTGTGGTTGAAAGGAGACGCCTCAATGAGGCAAGAGAGGCAAAGGCTCAAGGAACACTTTCCCAAAGACACAACTTTAAAACTTGAAATTTGTACATTTACCAAGGCGGCAATTTATTTCTCCAATGCAACAAGTAAATGACTAGTGCCTTCAATAATTAGGTTAATGGATTCAAGAAAACAAAGAGTTAGAGGCAATACCTCCTTAAGGATGTAAATCCTCTTACTCCCCAAGGCGAGTATCTCTAGCTAGGGTTTAGGCTAAGAGGGTGTATGCTCTTATACTTCTCTTAGAAAACCCTTGTTAAGTCAATAACATGTAAGCATAAAGTATTGGAGACTAAGGTGGGGGTGTATTCCCTTATACCTCCCACCTAGCTCTAGAAAATAACCTTGACTTAAAAAATAAATGATAGCAACAATGTAAAAACCTTACCAATTCACGGAAAAAGCTAAGACAAACCACCACAATAGAAAGAGAATAGCCTTCCAAGGCTAGCGCATCACTTCCATCAACCAATAAGCCAAGAAATAGCCATAAACAATAGCACAAGAGAAAGAGAACTAGCCAAAGATAGCGAAAATTTCAGTCCAATACTTCTCACAATGGGAAAGATATATTATGAAATGAGATCTTATGATCTCTATTATACAAAATGTCTCCAAAATAGTTTGTCCACATAATTTTAGGGTAAACCACAAGACTAGGGTTCAACAACCCTAATCTTGCCCCTTTTACAAAACAATATTAAACAATTCACTTAAAATTTACTTTTACACAAAAATAAACCCTAACTCAAGGTGACGTCACCCCTTTAGGGGAAGTTTTGACATTAGGAGCAAGTCATTGGTGTTGGAGGAGTGTAGTTAGTCTTCCCAAAGCCACATTCCAATCATCCAAGTCATTTTCTTCATGTTCAAAGCCTCATTCTCCTCAAACATCCTTGTGCCAATGAATGATAACCTCACCACCAAACCTTATGCCTCCTAGGTGACATCAGGCCTCCAAAGGTGACATTTTTCCTCTCCTAGAAAAAACATTTGGCATATGAGGAATAAGTTATGTCTTCCACAATTTCTTCTAGGCCTGGGATTCAAGCTCCATGGAAGCCTAAGCTAGGCTTGTTCCTCCAAAATTGTCCAATAACTAGGTCCTGCAAAGACAAATAAGCATGCCCTCCAAGGATCTCAAGTCAAAATATCATGATAAGTAAATCAAGTTAATAAATAATCCACCTAAGCATGTGCATCAAATATTACCCTGTCAAACAATTAAGTTCTCAAAGACATTATGCAGCTTTCCAAGCTTGGATATGGGAGGGTTGACGAGGTGTCCTATTGGGTAGATCTTGCCCTAGGTCAATGAGTGTTTCCAAGAGATCCCTCTCTAATAAATTGGATGAAGTGGTTAAGGGTCAAGACTCAATGGGCATGGGTTTCCTAACATACAAGGGGTTGTAGTGTCTCATTCATGGGTGCCTTTGTAGAGGGTGTGTGGCTCCTTCTTTTGCAATGCATTTTTTTCCAAGCCCATTGTTTTTCCATTAGTTATTTCTTTCATAACTTAAGGACAATTTGAAGGCCATTGTCTTGGTGCCAGGTAACGAAAGAGTCACTCACAAATACCTAGCGTAAATGAGAAGGTTGTCTCATGATGAGACCCCCTTTCTCTCATCCATGCAACTGAGAGCCATTACCCTAGTTTGGTGACTAAATGATGGTAATTTCACACCACTAGATATCTATGATCATGATAGGTCGGCTTGTGATGAGACTTCTTATCCTCCAACTAACCCTTTAAGCATTCATAATTATTATTCTTGTGGGTCCCCCTTTTATTACAGATAAGTGTTTCATTGCTTTCTTGGGGGATTCCTTGGGCGAAGCATCTGGAATTTTTATATATAGGCTTTCATATTTTACCCAAAAACAATCCCTCTCGGCCTTCAACCCATTCTTCCCATAGAATGAGGGACAACCCCTTCTTGGGTCAATACACCCTAAAATCCTAAGAGATAATGAAATGAAAGTTTTTAGTGATGGAAAGTGGTAAGTGTGGTCGGGAGCGATACAATGGATCTTCAAGGGAGTTCCTAGTATCTAACCCATTCCCAAAAAATACCACTTACTAAGGCACATTGTCAACCACCAAGGTGAAACAGGGCAAAAGGCATAATGTCCAAGCATATGTCATGAAATCTCAAGCAGTCTAAGATACAACATACTCAAATGCCTCAAATATTGAAATGACACTTACCATAATATCCACACAAGATGGATATTGAAGAGAGAGGTCGACACGAGATTCTCCAAACATTCATCGCAAACGCTCTAGGTTCTCCCAAGAAGGAATAAGAGGAACTCCTTCTTCAACTGAGACTCTGAGTGACCAACAACAATCTCGTGAGAGGAGATTATCAAACGAGTATGTGGATAGATCAACTGCAGAACGTGCTCAAGCAAGTGTTGTGGATGCAACCTTCTTAGATAGGTTGTGTAATGATACTCCTGCACCTCAGAATCTAGGGAATACCTTAGGACAAGAGAATATTTCTGGTAATTTTCTTTGATTTTGTTTATTTTTATTGTATTTTTGTGTATTTAAATTTATGTGAAGTTAAATGTTATAATTACTTTCAAATGTGTGTAGACAATGAGTTTAGAGCAAGGCACGACAATGAAAGAGAGAGTGGTTGTCACAAAGATTCTGATGTCGGTGCAAAGGGTGAATGTGGATTTAGGAGGTCGCATTATAAAGAAACAAAAGATTACATGCCTACGTCCACCTATCCTTCGGATGTTGGTGATGAATTTCCTTGGGAAGGCATTACTGAAGCAATGACGCTTCAATGATACTCAGGTGTTAAAAGGAGGTTGAAAAATGGTTTGGTGGTCTTGGAACTCCCTTAGGAAAGTAAACAAAGCTTGCAAATTATTTTGCATTCATTGCAAAACTTTATGGACGCATATCAGAAGATGGGGCCAACCACTGACAATTTTGTCAATCTAATGAGGTGGCGAAAGTTAGAGGTGATGGGCCCTGATAAATGGGAGGCAGTTAAAAATAGAGTTTCAAAAGAAGATGTCATTTCGATGTTCAATTTCAAAGATGGACCAAAGTGGAAGATGTTGAAGGTGCAATATTTTAAGCACCCTGACATTGTAGGACATTTGTATAACAGATTTTTGGTAGCATATGGGAAATTGTCGTGGAACGATGAGGTTCCACACTATTTTGCAAGACACTTTTATGCAAAGTTTTTCTTTCACATGCACCCTGATTATACTAGTCTACCATCCAATTATTATGGGACTGGTAAATGACAGACATATGATCGCAAAGTGACATATCAAAATGCGACATTGTCGAGGCCTCCACAACCTTTAGTACCTCGCTCAATAGGAGCATTTGTTTCACATTCAGAGTTGTGAGTTACATCAGAGGTTGACAAAGAGACTAGGAATGCAATCGGAAAAAATTTGGAAGCAATTTCTTATGGTGTTGATGTTGACATGAACCGTCAGCAAGTGGAAGTCAATTCTTAGGCCATATTTGTTTTTAAAACAGATGCAGAGTTAGATATCATGTCAGCAAAAGATGTTATGGAGTATGCAAAATTTTGTTGTGATGGTTGGAAGAAGGTCATTCAGACCCGAACAACAAATTGGTATGTGTTCTAGTTAGTAAATTTTTTACGTATTTTATGATAGTTTACTTCTAATTCTAGATTTAGATATCATTGTATCTATAGAAATAATCGAATTGTTATTGTCATTAATTGTAGTTTGAAGATATGTTAAATGAATCTCGAGTAAATAGGGGATTTGATTCCACAAGTTTAAATTTGGATGGGTTGAATCAAGTATGTGTTTTCTAATATCCACAGATGAGCATTTTAGTTGTTCAATCTCCAATGTTTTGAAATAAGAGATCAACAACATTTATAATTTTGTATAAATGTGAACACATTGAATCCTAGATTTAATTCTTAGTTGTGTTATTCACATATCTCTATTCCATCTCCTACTACTTGGGGAGGCTTGTCTCAATTCTCATTGGAAGAGTTTGAAAAGGGTGGGAGTTCACATGTATCATTTAGTGTGTTAAAATCATTCAAATTTAATGTGTTATAATCATTTAAATTTAATTTTTCAAATTTTCAAATTTGAAATGTGTTATATATGCTAATGTGGAGAAGAGAGTACCTGACAGTGTGCTTGGGAGGGAGATTGGGATTGAAGAGGAAGCGGAGGAAACACCTAGATTTGGGAAGGATGTGTCCATTCGAGATGATTCATAAATGTATGTTTTTTATTTTTATCAAATTTTTAGTTTAGTCTTTCTTATTCAACGCTTTGTTCAATTATTTTGAAATATATATAACCCCTAGATAAACTTATCGTTGTCTTAAATAGTGTACATTCAAATTTATTTAAGGTTAGATCATGATGAAGACCTAATTTTGAACTTGAACATTTGATTATTTGAGAACAAACTCTATCCCACATCAAAAAAGGGAAAGTTTCTAAATTTTCTTCGATTGCATTCCTTGTTTTCTTATCCAAGAATGACGTAGTATGGACATTTGTGTTTTCTACATATAACGAAGTGAATTCCTTCTTATCAGGGTATTGTCAAACTCTTAACTAAATTGGTTACTAATCACAAAAACCAACATTCAAATAGATTTATAAATAGTCTCACACATATTGTATATGTGAGCTAGCTCACAAATAATTTCAAAGAGCATTTGATTATATGTAATATGAATACATCTCAATGATGAAAGATTTAAATGGTTTTTGAAGAATGACTTAATATACATGTGCAGATTTGTGTTTTTTTCATGTAGATGCAAGATTATATGAGAACATATATTCCACCGCATAAAGAGGAGATACGTATTTTTCGAAAGAATAGTTTTTAAAATGGAGATTTGTGATTTTTTTTAGATATAAGTCATTTTTTGGAAGAATGACTTAATATGGGGATTTATGAGTCCTTTGATTTGAAAGGGCGTCATGGAATTTGATTATACGACCACTGCAGAAGAAGAGAGAAGTATTTTATGTTGTGTAAATATGATCAAATAGCATCACCTGGGATGAGAATTTCACCTGAAGGATTTGAGACTTTATCCACAAGGAGATAAGTATTTCATTGGAAGAATGACTTAATATGAAGATTTATGAACGTTCTTCATACACAGTTCTATATTTATTTTCAGATTATCATCTAACTCTAACTCACAATTTTTTTTTACCAAGAACACAATTTTTTTCTTTAAATTTTTTTAAGATTTTACAAATTGTTTAAATCATGTATGCTAAATGTGGAGAGTAACTATCTTAAATATGTTTCACTGTGGTTGGATATGTTATTATTTGTTATTGTTTATTTAATATTTAGTTACAGTATATATGATAATATGTGTTATTTTTTTTTATTATTATTATTTTTATTGTTACAGATGTCTAAATTATATTTGGTAGAAAATATGTTTACAATATATTTTGTGGGAAAGAGTATGTTGGAGGATGAGACTTAACTCTTTTGGTATGTATATCAATTTTGTTTTAATCACAAATTTTTTAATTATGTTTTATTTTGTATGTTTGAATTGTAAATTTTTAATTTTTGAATTCTGTTTTTTTTGCAAGTATGAAGTGATCTATCTTAAAGCGATGGTTTAGAGTTTAGAATTTTGGAGTTAAATGTCTTAGTTTTTGTTATCATCTTAAAATGGATGTGGAACCTATATATTTTATATTGTAACTATTCAGACTTTGAATATATATATATATATATATATATATCATAATTTTGGAATTCAAAATATCAATTTATTATCTCATATTTGATTTCTCAAAGTTGATGGAAAAAAAGTGACAGAGTTGTTAGTTATGAGCTAATGTTTTGTATATTCTTCTTTTTACAATGCATTAAATTTATTTTTTACAATGCATTAAATTAAGCATCAAACTTTTAAATATGTGTATGCTATGTATTAATTTAAATGCTTCATTTTATGTTCATAGAGGACTGTTAAAAACACATGATAAAATTCAACATATTTCATTGTGGATTGTTCTTGGGCCTATGGGGACTGATAAAATTAAACATATTTCATTGTGGACAGCTAAACTCTTGGGCCTATCCTACTATGTATTAATTTAAATGTTTATTTTTATGTTCACTGTGGACTGTTCAAAAACACAGATAAAATATGGTTGAAAATTGTCATATGTCATAGAATGATATGGTATTTTTTATACATGTACTTTTTTTATAAATAAATACATTTTTCAACCATATTTTATCTGTGTTTTTCAACCATATAAAGAATAATATGTATAAAAAACTCTACTCATTTTGTAGGATAGAATGATATGAAGTTTATTTATAGTTTTGTAAGGAGGATCAATTCTAAAATATAATTTTGATTGGAAGATTATTTAAATAAAAGAAATATTTATGATAAGAAAATAGATTGAACTAATTTCTTGACAATAGATTATGATATAAAGATAGATTAACTAAAATAAATATTAATAATACAAGAAAATATGATTTTATTGACATATCATCAAATAATTTTGACAGAATAATTTTATATTAAAATATTTTTTTTTTCTAGTTACTAATGACCATGTTGGTTACATAGATGCACTTAATTAATAAAAAAAACTAAAGGAAAGACATGCATATAAGATCTACTAAATAAATGAAAATAAAAAATTAGAGTGTGAAATAATACAAGAATGTCTTGTTATTTATCTATTTAAGAATATGCAAAGCGAAGAATACAAAAATGTGTTGTTGTTTATATATTTAAGAATATGCAAACCCAATAGATGAACAAGAAAAAAAGTGAATTGTCAAACATACAAGATTGTATCATTACATATCTATTTAAGAATATATAATAGTAAACAACACTTTAAACCATGTAAAACATATTTGAGAATATATGGTAGTAAAAAACACTTTAAACCATGCAAAGCCTTTGCTCGTATGAATTGCACTAAAATGAACAAATTTTCATGATCTATCAATTTCCTTTCGAAAACATAAACGATTTGCAGGCTATGGTTTAGTACTATTCACATAGACCCACATTTTTGTAACGGTCAGTGATTCACTTGACTTTAGACAATGTTGTATTATTTTCCTTAACTTTGTTAGAGATCTATTAATTACAATTCATGTAATTTAATTCTAATGATTAACACTTATAAATAAGTTTAAATGAAACTCAACTTAATTATTAAAATGGAGATTCTAAATAGATTCAAATTTTAAATGAAAATCAACTTAATCATTATAATGAAGATATTGGTATATATATTCAATATTATTATTAAAGTGTTATTACAACAAATGGAATAGATGTTTAAATTGTTCTTAGTTGTTAGAATATTAATTTAAAAAATGAATAAAAAAAAAATTATCACTTAAAGAAGTAAATGCTCTCAAATCTAGGATAGAAGAGATGTTCAACTCTTCTTTGATTGATGCAATAGTAATAAAAATAAAATTCTCAAGATAGAAGAGATATCCAACTTAATTATAAGTAATGTTTATACAATAAAATCTTGAGATAGAAGAGATGTTCAACTCTTTTTTGGTTTGTGTAATAATGATAAAATAAAATGCTCAAATTGATATGACATAAAATAAAACTTTAAAATGGAAGAGATAATCAACTCTTCTTTAATTTTATCATGGTCATTAAAAAAATGTTCATAGCTAGAAGAGATATACACCTCAAAGTTCATATACCCTTAATAAAATAAAATCTCAAAATGAAAGAAATGTTTTTAACTCTTCTTTAGTTTTGAGAACAATAATTAAAAAAAAATATTCAAAATAAAAGAGATGTTCAATTCAACTTTAATTTATATAATGCTCATAAAATAAAATCAAAATCAAAATGAGTTAAACTTTGAAACAAGATATTATTACAATAGAAAATATAAAATATGTTTAACTTTTTTTTAAAATTAATGCAACATTATTAAAATAAAATGAAAAAAAATACTATTGAAAAAAGTAGGTTTTCAATGAAAATGGTGTTCAACAATTTTTTAGTTTAAAATAAAATGCTCACAATACAAAAGATATACAACTCAATTTTGATTGGTGTAATGCTCATAAAATAATTTTGATTGGTGTAATGCTCATAAAATAATTTTGATTGGTGTAATGGTTGAAAAACACACATAAAATATGGTTGAACCATATTTTATCTGTGTTTTTTAAGAATGATCTGGAGTTTTTTTATACATACCATTTTTATACATATCTTATTTGAAAATATGGTTGAAAATAGTCAAAACAAGCCATCAAATTTAATATAAGTCCAACAATGAAAATAGTCAAAACAAGTCATCAAATTTAATATAAGTAAGCGATCTTCATTAAAATTTATATTGCTATTAAAATTTATCAGAATTTAAAGTTTTTCTAAGCCATCAATAGTCCCTTATAATCACATGGAAATGGGTCCTAGTTTTGACATGAAGTTTTCATTTTCATATGAAAAAACATTGAACAATCAAATTACAAATAATGAACGTATTTATCCTATATGTAGTAAATTGGTTACATGCATTAAATGATTTGTGTATATGATTTGGATAATTTGTAGGATTAAAGTATAATCATCCAAAGTATAGGTCAATTTGGGTTCCCTAGATACAATCTATAGGTTCTTCCCTGAAATTGTAAATAAGGTTTGATAAACTTTATAATTTATTGGAAATACAATTTTTCTTAATTTAATGGACCATGAAAGTAAACTAAATTGGAAATGATTCTAGAATCCTAGATATTCATAAATACATGTACTTTCAATGCAAAATAAAAAATCCAGGAATGTACATATGTCACTTGTTTAAAAAAATCGTAATGGTATTCCATCTTCAATTATTCGTTCATGATCGGTTTTGGACATTTTCCATTTTCTAACTTTTTTTTTTATTGAACTTCTATTAACTTTATGCACGCTGCACATACCAAATGACTATATTGACAACTTGTGACATCTGACTAGTAGTCTTGAAAGTGAACATGACTATCGGTTTGATGGATTTATTGAAAAAAATATCCTTTCAATACAATGGATTATCTTTCATATATAAAATTGTTATCATCAAAATCTTCTAATAGCCTCATCTTTTGTTTTATGCATTGCATCAAATAATATTTCACGTTTTCAGTGTTGTCTACAGGTGCAACCATGGCAAAGACATCTCCTGCAAATAATTGGATATATAGGACAACAAATAGTTTGTGTTAGATTATCACACAAGTACATCTACAAGTTATTTGAAAAAAATTAAACATAAAAATTACCTTCTCTAACAAGATCAAAAACTCTATCGCCATCAACTGACATTATAGTTTTATTTGATTCCATCTCCTCTGAGTTTGCAAGTGGCATTTTCCCTTTTACATTAAGTTCGGTATATCTCCAAGCCTTAACATATTCTGCATTTTTGTTTTCGCAAATATCTATGGATTATGTGTCCTCTATGCAAACAGAACAAAAACAAGACTCATTTCTTCTATCAATTGCAAACACATTTTGTTTTAACTGAATGTATTTTTCGTGTTCCATGTATTGTACTGTCGTCATATGGGATTGATCTATTTACATCTTGGATTCCATCATACCAAAAAAACCTGCACAAGACAAGAACTTGTTAACTTGAAATCTCTCAAAAAAATGATTGAAGATTGAATATAAATTTGAACACGTTCAAATAAAAATATCCTCTGTATATGTGTAACACATGTATATATAGACACACCTGCACACATCCCTTGATGGATTATATTCATGGCTTAGCGCCCTTTTGCACCATTCAACAACTTGTTCAACGGATTCAAATCGATCGGCATGAGGGTTCATCTGATACCTTCGAAGTGCTCGTTTTACACATGCCCCTGCACCGTCGTGCTCTTCTTTTTCATGACCAGTCTCAAAAAAAATTCAATAATGTGTAATGTTTGATTTTCTATGAAGACGACATAACCAATAGAATGATCGTGAAGATTTGAACTGACCCGCACACCCATCTGACCATATCCAATGTCGATCGAATCTGATTTCGTGTTCTTTCAATGAATCATAAAATTTATCAAAACAATGTTGTACATAATGTGTGTTGTGTGCTCGATCATCACTTATATAAAAGTGATATTCTTTAATAACATGTCTATTATCGTTGGTGCTTTCTATGTTATCAAAACTGTATTGAGCATGTCTATATAGAACGTGGACAAATATCGTGACTTGATCAGAATGATAATATTCACTCTGTATTTCTTTTTGTGCAACGAATGCGTAATTCTTTGCAAAATCAACTACAGACAAAATTGTCCCTGGTGGAAACACTTCATGGGATTGTTTGAATTGTAGGTTTTTCCATCGAGCTCAGACTTCCTCAAATTTCTTCAAAAAATCTATCACACATATTTTATCTACTATCAAATCAATCCTTTTGGAAATAAGATTTGAATAATGTGGAGTCGTGTTGTTGATATATCCATATCTCTTCCAATTGACTGCTATATTATAAAATGATTGATCATTCATATCAATATGATACTTTGAGAGAAATAAACTTAAATTTCCACAACGATCACAATTCTTTCCACCAACACATTTTTTTTTTGTAAAATAAATCATCACCTTCACTTTCACATAGAATTTCATATATAAAAACATGAAATGTGGAAGGAGGAGGTGAACTTGGCCATAAAGTTTTACCAAAATCCAAAAAAATGTCATAATACAACTCGAATTCCACATGATAACGACAACAACAAGTGTCACAAATAGTGATGGGTCTAACAAACCATGATTTTTGTTGCACAAATGTATTGATGGAAATTTTAATTTCTTTGTGCTCTTCTTTGAACTTATTGAACAATTCTATTTGTGTCATTTACAATATATGTTTTGGATGTTCTTCATATTGTTTTCGTGTTATTCTTCGTCGCAACACATCCCTTGTATGTGGTGAAACGCGAGATTCTGCTAACCAACAATTACAGACCAATTCTTTAACATTTTCTGCAAGTCTATATTTGTAGGGTCGTCTAGAAATCACTGTCCAACAAGCCAGTTCATCATTTGCAATCGAAATTTTCTATGTTTGTGCAATGCTTTTCTTGACGTTCCCATCGTTTTTGTCATGTGTTGTGTCAAACAATCTTTTATATTGCTAGATGAAACAATTGTTGTTTATATCGCTCTACGTGCAACACTGACATATTTTTTTTGAGATTTTCCAAAAGCTTTTAATACACTAGTTATATTGTCAAAGACATTCTATTTCACCTTTGTATCTTTTGTCGACTTTTGAATACCCAATAATGATGTTGTTTCTTTTAACTTTCTTGACTTTATTAGATAGAGTAAAAGTTGAGCTTGTAGTGTTACTGATTCATCTTTGAAAAAAGAATTATACATATTCTTAGTACTCTATCTTATATAATGCTTAGTTTTTTTCTTCCCAAATTTGTCAGTATCGACATTTTCTAATATTTCATTATCAATGTTGATAGATTCTCCTGCATATTTCAATTTAAAGTTTATATTAAAAAACAAAACCCGAACATAAATTCACTAAACTATATATACAAGTGTTCATCTTGTATTATCTAAATTTATGTACATACCTATATGTGATTCGTCTTCTACTTCAATTTCAGTTTCAACGTCTTCTGCTTCAATTTCGGTTTCAACGTCTTCTTCAATATTATGAGACAATTCTATTTATGTTTTTTGAAAAACATCAAATTGAAATTACAATCAATTATATTAAACAATATTTTAAATTTGAATTCTATACTTTCAATATAGACAATATGTGCATGCATACCTAGTTGGACTTCTTCTTGTTGAAAATCTCTATTTACATTATCACCATTTTTTTCTTCAATATTTGCACGTTCTCATTTCTTTCTCCAATAATGCTCTTTCCTTTGTTCATTTTGGTGAGTATCATCTCGAGTGCGATCAATTTTTCTCTTGCGCAAACTTTTGTTTCCCATGACTTTTATAGTTATATGTAAAAGATATGTTCAACAAATACTTCACCTTGAAAAAATGCTCAACATTTATCTTTCAATAGATAAATTGTTATTCCAATAAAAACTTGAATAAACATCAATTACCTTATTAAAAAAAAACCAAAAAAATGATTTGAAACTTTGTTTAGGTGCTCTAAAAAACCATCAAATAAGAGATGGATTGTGTTAAATTTGTTCGACCAAAAGCGTATTTATACGATTTGGCGTGAAATGAAACAATACGACGTGTCTTTTCATTTTTTCCGACAGATGAAATTCGCTCAACAATCTTTTGGCCGAAACAAGGTTTTTTTGGCCGAAAACCTTAGAAACCGTTTAGTTTTTAGGGTTTCTGTTAGAATTTAGTTTTTCGCCCGAAAGATTATTTCGGCCAAAAACTAAAAATTGGGACTGTATTCAGAAACCAGAGAATTCCCCCAAGATGACATGAATTTTGGAGGTTGCGTACTCTTGCAAATACTCAGAATTTTGGTTTCGAAAATGACACCAGCATTTGCAAAATTGAATTTACTTTCAATTCCTATAATTTGTTTTCATTTTCATTATTTTTATCTTATTTTATTTAGTTTTTTTTTAAATCACTGCATAATATTTTCAGCAGACATTATGATTCGGTGAAATGAAATATTCATATCTCTAAAAATACACTGTGGAAAATTTAGAAAAAATTATATTCATAATCCTTAAATTGTTATTTTCAAAAGGGTATATTTAGATTTTACTTTTAAGTAAAAATTAAGATAGATACAAGGTGTGGGAAAACATGTGTTTAAAATCTGCAACGTTTTCAGCTTGGTCAACTTAAAAAAATTATAGAAATTATAATATTCATCCGTTAGATTCAAAATTATAGTCATAATAAAATAGAGTCTTTGTAGAGTGTTGCAGTATATTTCGTTTCTTAAAAACATAATTTTAATAATAGATACATTGTTGTGGAAAAAAATAACTCATTATCATTCCTTTCATGTTTAAGGAACATACTATTAAACAATTATCAAATTGACATATCAAATCTTAATAATAAAAAAATTGAAAAATAGTCATTGGAAAGCTAACAAAATTCTTCACAAGTTTTGTTTTTACTGTAAAGTGAAATTCAAAATAAAATAAAAAACACTTTTGTATACCGAAAGTTGAAAAACTTGTGAAAATACAATTTTTGTTCTCATAAAACAAACAAAAGTGTTACCCATCTTCATGATTTTACCCTATTATCCTTCATGGGTGAGCTCACTAGAAAAAGTTACTGGGTGCTAAGGAGAATGGAGTGTTAGGTGTTATAACTCTCTGATATAAATGTGGGGTCCAATAGTAGTACTCAACCCAATATCTCAGGGCATTAACTAAGGAGGTTCAATCGTGCCTTTAGCCATACTATTCGACTACCTAAGTACTAGAGAGTGGTATCCTCGAGTGTTGTTCTCGGTGTACTATAGCAACAAGAAGACCGATTAGCTTATGTAAAGCTGGTCTTAGGTATACCCAGGGAACTTCATACACCCAAGGGTACATGGAAGTGATTTTCCATATATGGGTACTATTTGATACAATACTACTTGAAGGAGTATCAACAGGGGTTACAAGGGTTTCCAACAATGTGATTCTACTTGTATTTCCTATGTGTATTCTTCCCCTACCACAATTTTACCCACTGAACAACTAATCACTATGCTATTTAAAGACGCAAGAACACATCTCTTAAAAAAAATTAAAAATTTATGAGCTCCCTGACCAAAGACGAAGCTCTTAAAAACACCAGAAAATAACTTATGCAAGGTAGGGCTTGAGGTTGCAATTGTAAAATGATTGAACCTTCTATTATACTTATCGTATTGGCTATTATTATCCCAATTATGAAATGCCACAACTTATCTAGATCTATTGGCGTTGGTTTGACTAAAATCTATGAAGTTTATAAAAAAATTCCAATCCGTAGAATTCGTGGCCTTCTCGGAAAAAACCCTAAAAAATGTTTGATTTTTAATCAATTATATCTCCACTTTTCGAACTTCATTTTGGACGATTTTTTTTTTTTAATTTGGGTATTTTTTCAAGAAGAATTCAGTGCTTGGGTTGGATTCTCCGAATTCTACATATAATTTTTCATAAATTGACATGAATGCTTTCGTCCTCTTTTTTCCATAAAAAATCAACAAAAAGAAGAAAAATGTTTTCCACTTTGTGCCCAAAAATTCTTCCACTTCGTGCCAAAGAAAGAGCTTTGATACCACTTGTAGTGTACTTAACCCCAAAACTTTAAAACAATCACATAAAATGTAGTGCAAAACCCAATAACACAAGAGAAATGAGAGAGATAAACCCTAAGAAGGTTCTTTTTGATCATCAAAACAAAAAGCTATGTTCAATTTCCTCTTCAAGGGGCAACTTCCAAGAGCAATGTTCCAAATACAATAACAACTCTTGAGAAAGCATTAAGTAACCTTCTACTCAATATATAGCTATCCAAAGATCATCTTAACTACCTATGGACCCACTTATAATAAGGGTCTATTAACTAATTTGGCCATTACTATTAAAGATGACTCTTTTTACAATGAATGCCTATTAACTAACTATTTAATGGGCATTATTAAAAAAAAATAGCCTCATACATTAAAAAAGTATCTAAATAAAGAAATTATGGTAGGACCCTATCATCATGTGTGCCAACAACCATATATAACACATAAAAAAGACAAGCAATCATCATATTCAAAACTGAACTAACTTATAAAGTAAAGAAACATTTATATATATATTATGTATTCTTATATACATTATTTATGATACAAAACATAACAACAAATTACATGCTCTTTCTCTCACTATTTTTTTAGAAAAATATTATATGTAACAATTTATAAATTGATACAAGCATTTTTATATGTTTTATGAGAATTCAACTTGTTTATAATGTCTTTCATTTTTCATTTTTATATGTTTTATGAAAATTCAACTTGTTTATAATATTTTTCATTTTTCATGGTGGATTCAAATTAATATTAATTCTAAATTTAAAATATAATTTAAATTATTTATTTTAAAAGGTATTTTTAATATATTTATTTTAAAATACATATTTATTAAAAAAAGATATTATGAAATGCATTGTGGATTAGTTTGATTTTTTTTCAAAATTTGGAAGCATTTAAGAAAGTCCATGTTAGTTGATAGTAGTTAGTAATCACTGTTGTTAATGACAATTGACAAATAAATTTAAGGATCTTAATTTTTTTTTACCATTCCAATCCTTCTTCTTTATACATAAAATAATAATAATTCAAATATGTTTATTTACACTTTACACTCCCATATTTTGAAAAGGTGAATGAATGGCAACTAAACGATGAAATTTACTTATAAATTTATAAAGTGTGAAGTACAAGAGAAAGGTCATCATGGTTTGGTGAATTTGAGATATAATAAGCTGTATACAAATCTAAGCTGCCCCCTTGCCTCCTTTGAAATGGACGGCCACTTGCCATATGCTTCCAAGTCACTTTTTGGAAAAATATATAAAAATCAAAGGAAGTCATCTTCATCTCGAAACCCACTTCTATTTCAAGTTAGTGCTGCCCCGCTTTACTCATTAAACAAATAAAATACGTCTTATTCCATCATTTCCTTCTAGTTACGAGGCGAATCATTGTGCAATACATGTAACTTTTAAAGTATACGATGATGTAAAATTAATGCGAGCCGCTCCATGTTTCTTTGACTTAACAAAACAAAACAGGAAAGAGTGTTTCCAATATAATTTAGAAAAATAATATATAGATATTTAATAATTTACGTTATAAAAATAATTTAAAAACATATAAATTTTAAACGGAGATAGAAAATATAAAAATATATATTGAACTGTCTTCTAATATATATTTTATATAATTTAAATTTTGAATATACAAATATTTTGCCTCCAAACAATCACAATTTTTAATTTATGAATTCTTTTAAGTAATAAAAAGAGAATATTATTATTTTTAAATGTATCTTAATCTCATATTATTTTTATCCATTTAATTAAGTGGTTAAGTCTAATGATTTAGAAAGCAAGAAATATTGAAAGTATTGTATTGGTCGATGAAGCAACTTGTTTTATTGATATTAATATGAAAAGTGGTCGTTGATAAGGTTAAGATTTATGGTTATTGTTATGTTTGGCAAACTAAAGGATTATTTTTCCACATTCATGGATAACATCCCCAATAAAGTATCAAAAGATCAAGGTTAAAAAATGTTTGTTGATAAGGACTTGGAAGTTCGCTTCCCTAAACCCTAGTCGCAGTTTAGTCACAAGTAACAATCGTTGTCAAGCAAGAAGTCGTTGGTCGTTATTGGGGGAAGAAAGAAGTTGTTGGCCATCATAGGTCATTGGTGGGAGAAGCAAGATGTTGTCACTCGTTGTAGGTTTTTGGTGGGAGCCATTGTCGACCAAGAAGTTACTAACCGCCAAGAGCAAGGTCGTTGGTGGGAGTTGAGAAGTCCTAGTTGTTGGTCATCACCAATTGCATGGAATGGGGTCCTAAGCAAGTATGGGGGACACCTACAGGGAGACAAAAGCGTTTAGCTCTCTAGTTAGACCCATGAACCCAAGCAAATAAACTCAACCTCAACAACAAGGTTTTGTAAAACGATTGGAGTCCATCCCTTGTTTGGATCTTCCATCTCTGGAGCCAAGAAGGAAATCCCTCATTTTGTCTACATGAGCTCTTGTTGGAAAGTTTATAGGCCTCTAGTCAAGCCTAGAAGCTATGGAAACAAGGGTAGCAAAGCAATGGTCCCCCAAGATCATTGTACATGCAATATCATTGCCTTTGCGCCTAGTTATTGTGTCTTTCTCTTTTTAAATAAGGAAGAGCAGGATCTAATATTCAAATATGGTCCATACTTTATGGGATCTCGAGGAATTTATTTATCCTTGTGGACCCTTGATTTCAATCATGAACAAGAGATTACAATAGCCCAATGTGGGTCAAATTACCCCACCTCTGGTTAATTTCTTGGAACGATTGCTCCCTTAAAGAGATTTGAAACATGTTGAGTCATTTCGTTGACTGAGCAGAACCAAAAGGAAACCTATATTCTTATGTGAGAATATGCATGGAGGTTGATCTAGAGAAGGGACTCCCATAAGCTTTGCAAATCAATCTAGATGGGTGTAGCCACCACCAGGTGCTAGATTATGAGCATATTTCATTCAAGTGTATTACTTGTCATGCTTATGGACATGTTGCTAAAAATTGTCCAGAATTCCAAGAAGATCAACCTTCTACAAAGTAGTTGTCAAGGAAGGAACTAGAGTACAAGACAGTTCCAATTAGGCACATAAATTCTTGGTGAAAAGGGACACCTCAACCAAAGCCAACACAAGAGGGTCCACCCACAACAAGCAACAATAAATTTGAATTTAGACTTGGGAACTCAGATGGCTCAACAAATCCCAAAGATACAGAAAAGGAAGTTGAAGAGGAATATAGAACAAATCTCAACTCTAGACGAGCTCATCTTGACAATGGTACAGACCCATCCCCTGAGGATCCAGTGGCCAATGCCCAAGAAGAAGAGAAGGAAACAAAAGAAGAAGAGGAAAATGAAGAAGATGCAGAGGAGTCAGGGGAGGAAGCAAAGGAAACCAAGGAGGAAGAAAGGGACACAGGTTAGGAAGAGGGAAAACAGGTGGATGAAATGCAGGCCCATCTTGAGTTCTCTAAATCCTTCTCCTTTATTGAAATTTTGAAGAAGGCTCCAAATTCCTCCCCGCCTCTTACAAGGGGAAGGAAATCCAATCAGGACTTGTAGCACCCATCCATAGGATGCTAAGCAATTAACTATTTATTTAAATCCTTACACATTAACAATTTTGTTTTAGCATCATTTCATTGATTTTTGTTTGCACATTTCTTCTACATCTTCTCAATGATAAATCTATTAACATGA
>ML777389.1:464486-484419 GCA_009831015.1 Picea engelmannii | reverse complement strand
TTTTTTTTTCTCGCATTTTTACGCCAATTTCGATGCTCAGATGCCCTTGAACATCTAAATTTTTTTGTTGCCTGCAATTCTGCTTGGTTATCCATATTCTGCAATTAAATTCGACCCGGAGTGAATTTTTTTGGGATAAGATTTGAGCCAGTTGAACGTTTTTGGGATCAATTTTTGAACTCATTTGAGGGGTTTTCAAGCGCCCGAGCTAGAGCCTCGGATTCGATCCCGGGACACAGACATTTAATATTGTCCGACTCTGTTCATTTAACTGTGGAGCTCCAGAAATGGGCGAAATGCTGGGCGAAAAGAGCGGCGGAGCGTCTTAAAATGTCGATCTGGACAAAGTCTTGCAAAGCATGACCGGGAATGCCTTAAATGCATTGGTGACTGTCTGGCTGTAAAATTTAGTTGGAGAGACGATGGGAAAAATGTCGGTGCACTCGAGGACGGATGAATATATTTTGAGTTTAAAGAATTGAAGGCATTTTGAAGCTTGCTAGGGGGTATTCTTTAGGCGAGAGGAGCTATTGTAGGAAGCTTTAAGGGTTTTCTTATAGTCCAGTGGCAAAATGCTGTCCGCAAGCATGGCGACTTCGGGTCGTCGAAGCGTAATGGAGCAAATGTTGGAGGAAGTTAAGAGACAGGATGAAATTCCTAAAGATATTCCTCCAAAGCTGCCTTCTAGACCGACATCGAAGGCTCGGCTCCCGTCGAACATCAGAATGAGAAAAGTTTTATCTCCATCTATCAATCAGAGTTCCGAAGCATCCGGAATCAATACAAACAAGCCCGCGGTTTCGGCAGGGTCTGCAGGGTTTATGTCGAGCGAGAGCAGGGTTTCATCTGGGTTAAAGCCCGGTGAGAGTAGCATTTCAGTACAGTCAGCGGAGTTTATATCGAGTGAGACCAGGGTTTCAGTGGAGTCCAGCGTTGAAGACAAGGCAATGCGTGTTCAAAGGCTCTGTAAACGCACAGAGGCTGAGAGTGCGGAATCTTTTGGTTTAGGCAATGGGTTTTCAATGGAGAAAACATCGGAGAAGCATTATAATGGAGTGGGAGAGTTCAGTGGTTTTGTTTGTGGTGGTGCGGAGATTCGGGCAGAGAGCTTGATGGAAAACTCCGAGTTCAGTGAGCTTCAGTATTATATTGCTCTTGATTCTCCTTACAAAAATGTTGATTCCAACTGCAAAAGCGAAGACAGGGATTTTCGTTCTAATATTTCAGCTGCAGAACGAGAAAGCACGGAATGGAAGGATGCTAACAGTTGCGGCCTGAGTAAGGTTCGATCATAAAACCCATCTTGAATATTTTCAATTATACTTGCATTTATTTTATTCTATTAATTCTGCTGACAAAAATACAATTTCAACCTAGGTATACCTCGCGATGCATATCAGGTTTTATGATTATGATTACTCAACGAGAATGGATCTAGTGTCCACTGCCTTCTATAAAAGACAGTGCTGCATTTGTAGTTTGCTTTCTATATGAAGTTATGAACACATTTTTCGCTTTGCATGTCCAATGAAGTGCACTGTCATTTGATGAAAATTTTGCCATTATCTGATGGTGGGATGCAGCTTTAGGATATCAACTCTATGCTGCAGATGATGAAATTATGAACCGTATTTCCACTAGTCTTTGTATTGATGTTCGTTATAATTTTTCCTTCAGTGGTGAAAGGAACTCATTGTAGAGGTTTTTTGGTCATTATGCTTACAGTTTGCTGGATGGATCGCTGGGTCTGAATAAACTAATGGATATACCTTAGAAATATAAAAACTATGTTTATTCACTTTCCATTCATCCTCTTCTGGTTATTTCGTCATCACACCCTTTGCATTGATTCACATATTCAAGAAGTTATATACCCGATTCTTGTTTTCACGATTTTTTTGTTCTATTTTATGTAATCCATTATCTAACTCTGCTATTTTTGACTTTTCTTGCTTCCCGCAGTTTGGGATGGTTTTTACAAGTTGGTCTAGACTCTAGATACATATATTTGCATCGAGAGTAGCAAGGTGCATAGACAGCCCAATATGATAGAGATGTTGTCACGTGGGTGATGCTTATATCTTCATATGTTGGCTTTATATATATATATATATATATATATATATATATAGCTTCACGTCTGGCTCAGAACCACTTGAGCTAACCCTTGGGGCTGGCTATATAATACTTATAACAAATAATAATAGTATTAAATTCTAATACTATATGTTAGTAAAGTATAGATTTAAAAATCCTTATATATGTAAAAGAGAAAAATCCTTATATATGTAAAAGAGAGAGATTTGATATGTACATCTAATATAAAAATATCCATATAGAGAGATAAGTTGTGAGCTCTAAGTTCTACGGAGTTTACTGAGACTACAACTAGCTTAGATCCATCTTAAATGATAAAATTTTTTATTTCTCAAGAGATTTGATCCCTCTCGGTGCTTGATAAATTTGGAGTTAAGATGGATTGCTGATAATATTACAAAGCTAATGTATTTGCTATGCTTCAAGGTATTGAGGTCTCCAAGGTAAGGTGCAAGCAGGTCTCTACAGTTATCTTATCATAACCTTAATTGATCTGGGCTTGAGAGTTACAGTGGGGCTTGTTGAGTTGGACTTTGGACATTCCTTAGAAATTTCCGTAGATAGCCTTTACAAGCAAAGCTTTGAATTCTATATTGGATGAGCTTTATTGATGTGATCACATTTCAAGGGAAACTATATTTTAATCACCTTCTATGCTATTCAAGGTCCCATTCTTCCTTCACATATACATCCATTCATGAGGCCAGGGCTCAGACCTAGTCTCTGTACAGCAGATTGGTTGCATTCTAAATGTTTTGTGCAGGGACAAGAGATTGGCAGTACAAGTCTGTTAGATGCAATTTATCACTCTTTAATAATATTTCATAAAGAATAGATTTCAATTTTACAAGCTTGGTGTTTGCTTGTACAATTTCTGTTGGTATGGATTTCTGCTGGTTTATTACTCAGAATTTGGCCCTTATTTTTGTACTATCTACTCATTGTTTGTAAGACAAAATCTCGCAAAAATATTTCTCACCTTCACCTTTAATATGAGCCATAGAATGTAGCCGATGGTATTTGGAAAAACAATGAGAGCTAAACCGAAGGTGTTGGCTGCTAGTTGTATACTTCTTGAATTTGTTTTCCTTTATCATGGTATAGTAGATGCTTTCTATTATACTTTTAGCTTCAAATTTTGTTAGGATTTCTTTATTTGAACATTTGACATTTTATTTAGAATTTCATATAGGAATATAAAAGTTACACATGACATGTCACCAAATCTGGTATGATGTCCAAGTTTTGTGGCTTTATCGTGCTTGGAACCAAATTGGGATGTCCTTGCATCGATAAAAATTACATTCTTGGATTGGAGTGGCACTAAGCTTGACAATCAAGCAATAGCAACAAGTAAGAGGCATGCTCCCATTGATTGTCTAATGGACAAGATCTTTCAACAAGAGCCGTGAGAGGAGGTTGATCTTACCATTGGGTTCTTTTTCTATCTCAACTTCCTTTCATTTAGTCTTGCATGGTCTCCTTTGTTTTTACATATGTGTCAATCTCTAGTTCATTGAGCTCCAACTAGTTATATGCCTCCCAATTTAGAGAAGCTTAGAACCACATTGTCGGTTAAGGCAAAGAAGGAGGTCAATAAACTGATAGTACCTATTAAATCACCGCGACTCTTATCAAATGTTATTATTGTTGCTAATGGATGGACGGATCCAACATGCCATCCACTTATCAATTTCATGGTGTCATCAAAGAGTGGACTTTCTTGAAAGTAGTGGATGCTCTTGGAAAATACAAGGATGCAAATTATATGGGTGAGTTGTTCGTTAAAGTCATTGAAGAAGCAGGTGTTGATTCTTGTATGCAAATTGTCACAGATAATGCTCCTATTTGCAACACTATGGGGATGATTGTGGAAAGTAAATGTTGATAGAGACGTTGAACACCTTGCATTGTTCATTCTTTGAATTTGGGAATTAAATCTATTGCTGTAGGTGACATGGATGGGAGAGTTGATTGACAATGCTCGCCATATCTGCAATTTTGTACAAAACCATGCCAATGACCTCACTATTTATAAAAAGTACACACATCTATACTTTTTGAAGATTGCAAATACTCGGTTTGCCTCTTCATTCATCATGCTTAAGAGGTTGAGGGGGTCAAGACCATTCTTGGATCCATGGTTATTTCATATTATTGGTTTTTTTTGAGAAATCATGATATAAAAGCTTTCAAAAAGGTTAATGATACAGTGTTGGACGATGGTTGGTGAGAGAGGTTAGATCTTAGCATTAAGATCTTGGACCCTATCATTTTTTTTGGTAGTTTGCAAACATAGACCAACCCATCTTAGGAGATGTTTATGAGGGGTGGCATTCCATGATTAAGTCTGTGAAGACCATTGATTTTGGGAATGAGCATCCTAAGTATGGAATATCGATAGAGTTGTTGTTCATCACCATATGGGATATTCTTTTTAGAGGGTGGGAGAAGATTTATACACCTTTGCATTGTTTGACACTCATTAAATCCCAAATGCGACAATGGTGTTTGGCTCAATGTTGGGCCTACATGCAGATTCCCTCCTCACATAGAGATGAATATTTTATAGGAAAGAAGATCACGTTGAGCATGATATATCGAGACATTGCAACCCTTGATAAGGTGGAGGGGGGCTTTGTAGAATTTTCCACTTGCATTGGGAGATTCATAAGCTACAATGTGATCAAAGATAAGGGGGCTTAAATGTCGCTATGCTTTGGGAAACACATCGGGCAGCATGCACTATTCTACAACAATTAGTCACGAGGCTCCTCTTTCATGTTACTTCATCCTCTTCTTGCAAATGGAATTGAAGCATATACAAGAATGTGCAACTGGAAGAAGACAAGCTTGAGTTGTCCAAATTGGAGACATTGGTGTATCTGCACTCCAACCTTTGCCTTATATACAAGATGAGGGAATGCTGGTTGAAGGGAAGAACAAAGATGTGGGATGGGTTTGGACAACAATGTCGAGTTGACATTAGCCAACTTGGGTCTTAATTAACTAGTGCTAGAGCCAATCACTTTTGATGATGGTAATCCTCTTGAGGGGTCATCCTCCACACCAATAGATGCAGAACATGGATTGGATATGGAGGAGGAGGAGGAGGAGGAGGAGGATGGTAGTGGTGATGATCTTGATGATTATGGTTAGGGCATGGAGGACAATCATGATGTCTTATGGACTATGAGATTCTTCTATCTATGGTTCTACTCTTTTTTATTTAGTATCATGATCATCTATGAATCATGATCTTATCTATGACTATTGTCTATATCTTATTTTTTGATTTTGATGACATTAAATGACTCAATCAGAAAATTTGCAATTTTTGGTTCTACTTCTAATTCTAAACTCCTAATTGTATTCTAATTCCTTTTGTGTTTAATGTAGTAAGTTACTAGTTCCATCAATGTTTTCTAAATGTTCTAAAAATTTGTTTGGTATACCAAGTTACTAGTTCTATTAATGTTTTTTAAATTTTATAAAATTTGCATCTTTATTTCTATTTTTGTAATTGTAATTTGCACACACACACACATTATATTTATCTATATATATGTGTCTTGGCATGTTTCATTTTAGGGGTCTACATGTTGCGTGTTGGACACTTGTGTTCATGTGTCCTAGTGTCACATGATTTGGGCTTTAATTATAATAAATGTAAGTTACTGATTTACATCTCCGTACTCTTATTAATAGTGTGTGGCATGTAAACTACTTTGTTACTAGTCATGCAAGAAGGGGTGGCATTGTATGTCATGTTGCCCCTTCATTGACCTTGACAATATTTGACAATGGAGATGATTTGCTTAGAAGGCGTTGTTGGATGACAATCTTAATAGTGTGTAGAGTGAGATGCTTATGCTCAATTGATGGTCCAAATGATTGCATGAAGAGATCTCATCTATATGAATGAATGACCGTTTCTCTCCCAATAATTTATTGGACAATTAGAAGGGGTTTTAGCATGGTAGACAAGGAAGATCATGTAGCGGGAAGGATGCCATCTTTAGGCCTCTTCAAAAAGTAAATGTTGGTCCATTATAGATCATCTTGTTAGATGAAAGAAATAGGGCCAAAAGAGTTGGTACAATTTAACAAAAATGTGAAAAAGCAACATTGATATTTTGTGGTTGTAGTCTAATTGAGTCTTTCTACAAGAGTTTGGTAGTTAGTCCTACATGAGGACATACCACATTGTCATCATAGTCATTTGCAAGCAAGGAAAAAACTTAAGTCTCTAATATGGATCGTGAGTCAAACTTGGATCGTGCAAGAAAAAAGTTTGTCTAGCTTTGTCCAAGTCAAACTTGGGGTTGATCAAGTTTGACTTGGTCAACGTGAGTTTGACTTGTGATCAATCACAAGTTAAGATTTGCGTGTGATTAATCACGAGTTTAACTCACCTTTATTGAGTCAAACTTGTTGAAGAAGGCTACGAAACCCCTTAAATTCCTATTTCACTCATTTTTGTACTTGTCATGTTTTTTTGAGTTTTTCCTAATTTGAGTTGAACTCTTGGCTCTTTTGTGTTATAGAGCTTTTCTTGATTTTGAGATCGATAACTTTGGTCTATTGTCTGTACTTAAACTAGCAATTTGTTAATGTCAATTTATGTAAATAGGCAAGGCTCAAAGAAAGCAATTGTTGGCTTGTCCCAATGCCCTTCCCGAGAGATTCATTTCCCAAATGCTCCCATGTTTGGTAGGGATCTACTTAAGAATATTGGGAAGGTTCCCAACATTCCCTTGTTGATTGCTTGCCAAGATGAAATGTTTTGTACTCGTTCCCAAATTCCCTAGGATGTGGGAACTTGATTCCTCAACCTTTGGAATGAATTCTTGTCCAACATTCATCCCATAGGCACGTCCTGTTTTTTTAGACTTTTGGGAGTTCTCGTGGCCTTCCAGGCCCCGAGACATGGTTGATTTTGTGCCAACTTAGGAAAGAGTGGGCCCTTATGGGGGCCAACTTGGATAATATGTAATACCCCAGGTTGGTCCCCAAGTTGTAATTGTTGGTGTACATATGATATTTTAGTTTGGTGAGGTAGTATGTTTTTGGCCGTAGTGCCTGCGTATGTATGTTTTGGGTTGGATTGCCTGTGTGATATTAGGCTAGAGGGTATGTATGCTAAAAGGTTGGTGAGCCTAGCATTGTACATTGTAATCACACTTGTATATATTAACGAAATACATCGCAACTGCAGATCAAGTAAAAAAAAAGAGTATGGGGGGAAAGGACTCCACGAGAGGGAAAGGGGGCTAAGGGTTTAAGGAAAGGGGCTAAGCAAAGTGGTCTAAGCTAATATATTAAATTAATCCTAAGTCCTAAGCCTAAGTCTTATTTCATGATTAAATCCTAAGTTTCCTAAGGAGGGGAAACAAGTTTTCAAGTGGTGGGAAGGTGGTTACATGGGTGCCACTTGTCAAGTTTTTAGCCATGCATATATAAGCTTTGTTTCCAATGGAAAAAGGAGGATTCTTGGCATTGTTGCCTTGGTATGTTAGGGTGTGAGTTAGTGAGAGCCACTAAGACCCTGTGACTTGATTACCTTGAGAAATTCTAGGTGAATCCTGTGTGATTATTGGGAACAATTCTCCTTCGGTTGCATTGGGGAAGGCTAGATCCTTGGAGGGAGAATTGTCCGGGATAGGTTTCCCTTGGTGTGAGGCCTGGAGGGTACCTAGAGACTCCATGAGAGAAATTGGAGCTCCTGGAGCCACAACTCTGAGACTTCTTGGCCGACATGTGCTGGAGCCCTGGAAGGGAAGTGGGACAACTCGAGGGATTGTGCTGCAAAGAAGGGGGTGCACTTCCTTGTGTTGTGCAGGTTGAGCGGGATGAGAGTTTGTTGGTTGGAGTTGCTGTTGGAGTTTGGTGCCTTGGCCTAATTTGAATCCAGTATTGATTGTGAGGCCTTAGTTGGCCGCCTTAGTTGGCCTAGAGAGAGTGCCTTTCCCTTGGTGGAGTCATAGTCCCAGCTTGGGGGTGACTTGTTGTCGAGAGAACTGGAGCAACAAAGTCTATGGTCGGGTGGAAAGTTTGAGGTTTGTAGCCAGTTGGTGCTATTTACACAAGATAAGTGTTATGGTTATGGTTTTATGTGCTTAATGTTGTGTTTTATCTTGTGTACATATGCTGTTTATGGATTATATGTGTTTATGCATGTTTATATTGTTGTTCTTGTTATGTTAATTGTTGCATATCATGGTAGTATGCATTATGCATTCATGACAATGAAAAATTATGGTACTAGGGGTATCATAGTGAAGGAATTACACCTGGTATGGTGACTAGGATGTGAAATTGAGGTATCAGAGCAGAGATTATGGTTATACAAGCGTTTTGGAAGGTTGTGATGGTGTAATTAACGGTATCATAGTTCATTTATGGGAATATGATCCAACTTTAAGAAATTTTAAAGTACAATATGTACAAAGTGAAAGTTGTAGTAATGTGACCCAGATAGGAGTCTTGGCATGTTACATAATAAACCAAAAGATAATAAATAATAGTAAACGAAGTGCAAAAATAGCTAAATAATTCCACAAATACAACCCCTTAGCCCCCATCCATTTTCCATTCAACCTATTTGTTTTGGAGGCAGGAAGAGGGTTGTAGTTGGTTTGTTGGGCACACAAATGAGCCGACAAGCATATTCAATCATTGTTTGGAAGTTGGAGAGTCCATTGCGGGCATTATCAGTTTTTTTGTTTGTTTGGCACATAAACAAGTTGACAAACAATCCACAATATATTTTTGGAATTTGGTTAGTCTGTCGCAACCATCACCAAGTTTTGGAGACTATTGTTTTGGAGATCGAAATGTTTGCAATGAAGATTTAAAGTGGACAACCAGTTTATTGGAGAAAATCGTGACACCAATGGAATTTTGCAATGCTACTTTTGACTATATACTATTTTTGGCATTTTTGCCTTTTTGGACTATGTACCTGCTCACTTTATTTAAGTTAATAATTTAGAATCTTACCATTTTAATTTAGTTTTATAGTCATTGGTATGTATCATGTATGTTGTATCATGTTTATTTTTAGAAATCCTAGGTAGTTCAGTTTGGGAAAGTTGAAATAGATTTGTTTTTCTTGTTGGATATCCATTAACTATTAATATAAGTTGGACGCACATGACATTTTATAAAATAAATGCGACTAATTCAACATCCACCACAAGCAAAATAAAATTCAGATGGTTTTAGAATCAAAATTGGCCATCACCAAAACACAACCACTTGGGCATACAATAGGCCATTCAAGGAACTAAAGATAAAACAGCACTTCTAAATATGGAACTAATAAGGATGGTGCATGCATGTGCTCTATCCAATAGATGCTTATAAGCCGTTACTGCACCTCTACTAGAGGTTTATTCTAATGCTCTGCCTTCACTACAGCGCTATCATTCTGCACAGTAATCAAGGCATTACGGATCTGCTGAGTGCACTTTACTGCCAAAGGAGAATCAACTTTGGAACAACTAGGTAAAACTAACACTAGGTGCCTCTCTTGCACACTTGGTCTGAACTAGACAGTCCTAGAATCATGAAAGAAGTCATTACAATCTGGTTGACCATGTTGATAGGGAATCAAGGGAACAGCACCACAATTGGCTCCCATCTCAGAAGCTGAGAAGCCTCCAGACCCTGCGCCTAGAAATTATGATCATAATAAATAACTTATGATGCTGAACCTCTGGTTGAAGGTTGGGAATCAACCCCCAAAGATCACGATGATCCCCTGCCCAATGCTGGACTCATACCAATTGTTGCTTAATTGATCAGCTTGGTTTTATGTGTTTCTTGTGGTGCAATTCAGTTAGACAAAACTTTATTTCTTGTTATATGTATTAGCATTGAATGTATGGACTGTTGTATGCCCAAGTGGTTGTGTTTTGGTGATGGTCGATTTTGGTTCTAAAAACACCCAAATTTTATTTTGCTTGTGGTGGATGTTGAAGCAGATGCTTTTTTCGTATAAAATGCCATCTGCATCTAACTTATATTACTAGTTGATCGATATCCAACAGAAAAAACAAATATGTTTCAACTTTCCTAAAAAGAACTACCTACAAGCTATAAAAATAAATATGATACATACCAATGACTATAAAACTAAATTAAAATGGTAAAACTCTAAATTATTAATTTATTTAAATGTAGTGAGCAAGTACATAGTTTAAAAAGGCAAAATGCTCAACATAGTATATAGCCGAAAGTAGCATAGCAAAATTCCATTGGTGTCAAGATTTTCTCCAATAAACTGGTCGTCCACTTTAGATCTTCATTGCAGGCCTTTCAATCTCCAACATGACAGTCTCAAAAACTTTAGATGGCTGCGACGGACTCTCCAAATTCCAAACAGTGATTGCAGATTGCTTGTCAGTTCATTGGATGTCCATTAACTATTAATATAGGTTAGACACACATGGCATTTTATATGAAAAAAGCGGCTGCTTCAACATCAACCACAAGCAAAATAAATCTCAGGTGGGTTTAGAACCATAATCAATCATCACCAAAACACAACCACTTGGGCATACTACAGTCCATAAATGTCGATGCTAATACATGTAACAAGAAATAAAGTTTTTTCCAACTAGTGTGCATCACAAGAAAAACACAGCCAAGCTGATGAATCAAGCAACAATCGGTAGGAGTCCAGCATCGAGCAAAGGATCATTGTGATCTTTGGGGGTCGATTCCCAACCTTCAACCAGAGGTTCAGGATCATGAGTTATCTACTCCAATCATCATTTCTAAGTTCAAGCACTAGAGGCTTATCAACAACTGCGATGATAGCCAATTGTGGAGTTGTGCCCTTCGTTCCCTAACGACATCGCCAACCAGATTACAATGACTTTTTTCATAAAATTGGGGCTATCTAGATCAGACCAAGTGTGTAGGAGAGGCACCTAGTGTTAGCTTTACCTAGTTGCTCCAAAGTTGATTGTCCTTTAGCAGTGTTAGTTTTACCTAGTAATAGCTTTACCTAGTTAGCTTTTGGGTTACTCTAAAAGTGTTTACACCATTTGGGGGTGCTTCATGAGATTTGGGTACACATGGTGTACGCTCAACTCCTGGATGGTCTGAGATGAACTGTCACATGGGAGATAGTCCATGATGGAAGTATACAATAGAGATATCTTGCTCAATGGTTGTCTAACCTCAGTTGGGTGCTTGCTTGGCATTCTTCCCTGCGATGTTGAAGCTCGCTTAACAGCTTGGGGGACCTCCTTCATAACTGTTAGAATTAGGGTAAAGATGCAGAACAGTAGTATCTTTTTATTTTCAGTGAATGAAACAGCTGAATCTAAAGATCAACAAACTTAGAACACTTCAACTAGTATTCAGATATAAGAGTTCTAAAGAGAGACATCAATAAACTTAGTAAAAATTAGATCTGAAGATCAGAAACAAAACTCAGATCTAATAAACAAGAACTCTACTAATTTGACAATGAACAGATCAGAATAAGATAAACAGAAATATGGATCTATAAAGCTGTACAAAACATTGCTTAGATCTGATCATAAACAGTAAACAATTATAGAGATAAATGTAAATTCAATGTGTAGCTTCAGATCTAATATTTGATACACAAATCTAAATAGATCTAACAGTATTGAAGTCAAAATAAGATCCAGATATGGAGATGATGAGTAGGCAGCTTACCTGGTACAACAATCTTACCTCGGAAGAAAGTTCAGTAACCACAAGAGATGTAGAACCATTTGTAGTATGCTCAGACAAGGTTCAGTTCATAGATCCACCTTATAGGTTGGATCTTTTGCCAATAGATGAAGGAATTTTCTTGCCACAAAGAGATAAAACTAGAAACCCTCACAAGGACAAACCCTCAAACAACAGTAGGTATAAAACATCCAAAACCCTACACAAGGAGACTGTGGATAAACCTGATTACAGCAGGAGATAGGAGGCCGTACCCAATAGGTTTAACACATCAAAGAGAGGTTGACTGCAGCCTATAGGCTTCATCACACAGCAGGAAGAGTAAGCCGCTGATTTTGGCACACCAAACAGCAAACAAGAGATGGCCGCAGCCTTAGACACCCCAGACAGCAGAAAAGAGGAGGCCGCAGCCCCCAGGCACCTCACACAGCAATAAGGGAGAGGCTGTAGCCCAAAACTCAGCCACAGCAAGTTGGAGAAGAAGCCGCACCCCCCACAGCAGGGTTATCACAGCCAAAGCACAAAGAGGCCGCACCCTAACAGCCCTTAAGAGTTGCCACTGCCACACATTACACAAACCCTGCAACAAGAAGAGGACAAGCCGCAGCTAGGAGGGACTTCACCAACAAAAGGAGGCTGCAGCAAGGAGGGACCTCACCAGCAAGAGGAGACCACAACAAATCTCAGAACAAGACTTCAACAACAGAGGAGGGCCGCAGCACAAGAGAGATCAGCGCTCACACTTAGAATCAAAGTGAAAAGTAAAGTGAGTGAAATGAGAGGGGGGGGGTTTAATTTATAGTTTAGGTTAGGGCAAGGTTAGATTAAAATTAATATAAAAATATCATGTTTAAATTATGTAATTTAAACATGATATAATAAATATTTTAATTTAACCTTTAAAACAAAAAATAACACAAGAACCCCAAACCAACACAAGTAAAGGTAAAGGAGGGTTAGCAAGGTGGCAATACTCATTCCTTCACTTTTCATGGTGAACTTATTTCTTCATCATCATTGCATATGGGAGTTATCCCTCATGTGGTTATGTCCTTCTTCAAGGAAGGTCATGTACCATCAAGATACTTGATAGAGGATCAAGTATCCCCAGAACTTTTTCTAGGGTCTTATCCACCAAGGTCAAAGACCAAGGATCAACCCATGCTGTATGCATGGGTACCCTGGACATTTCCAGGGGCCCTAGGCTTATCTAGGGGCTTCAACTGCTTGGTCTTAGACCAAGAACCCCAGTCGTATACTGGGGGCCCTCTCAGGGGTCTTTATTGCTTGGTTCTACACCAAGAACCCCAGTCGTATACTGGGGGCCCTAACAAGGGTCTTTTGCCATGGCACTGACTGTTTGGTCCTAGACCAAGTACCCCAGGAATGCACTGGGGGCCCTAGATCTCGTCTAGGGTCTTAGCCATCCTCCAGGAGAATGGCTCTTGCAGCTGCTTATAAATTTAACAATAACGACCACATAAAGAGGCTAGCTTGCTTAGGGAACGCCCTACCTAGGAGGAGTGTTGTGCATCTTGGAGGAGGGCATCATACCCTAGATAACATGGGGTAGTATGGATTCTCATATGGAGGGTTGGAGTTGGCTCGGGGATGCATGAGTTGCGACTATGTTCATGCAAGGGGAGTGGACCCAGTGGAGTACATGACTTAGGAGGATCAATGGAGTCTGTGTGGGCTTGAGATAGAGGAATGTGGACACACCTTGTGTAGCTACAACATCTTGGAGCCCTTATTGTGTACAACATCACCTTGGAGCTCGACATGTGTACCCTTGGAGTGTAGTGCTTCATTTATGTGAGCCTCCCTTGCCTCCCATATATATAGAGGAAAGAGAAAGTCCTTTCATTATCATCATCATCATACACTTCTCTTTGTACTCGCCTTCTTAAAGTGATTCGGTAGGGTTCATGAGGAAACCCTAGGAGAAGTTATACAAGGGAAGGAGGACATCTTTGTTGGGAACTTGCTCTTGTGACTAAGGTTTACTCTTGTGGAAGAGACGTTGGAGATGATCACTTCATATTCATTCATAACTTATTATACTTATCACTCTTATTTAGAGATGTGACTACGAGGAGCGCACTAGTCATCCTCTCTCTCTTATATCTTTAGCTGTACTCTCTCTCTCTCTCTCTCTCTCTCTCGGAATTGCTAGGTTTTCTTGATCTTGGGGCATCTTGAAGTCTAGGATAAGGGTTTCCTCCCTTAGAGATTTGGAGATTAGTGTTTTGAGATGAAAACCTAGGTTGTATTTGATGAAGAAAAAGAAGAGGGGACTTCTTGCCTTAGAGGACTAGCTTGAGTGATTCATGCTTGTTGGAATTCCTTGGTTGAGCTAAGGTTTTCATTGTTTTCCCTAGCTAGGGTTTTGGAGAGCTAGTAGATTGTACTAGCCTTTTGATAAGGCTATGGTATGTACAACAACTTCAACTTATGTATATTGATGAAGTTTTCAGCTGTCCAATACTTGTGTAAATTGTAGATTTGATTTTCAGCTGTACAACAACTTCATCTTATGTATATTAATGAAGTTTTCAGCTGTCCAATACTTGTGTAAATTGCAGATTTGATTTTCAACCATCTATGTCCTTCATGGTTTGTAATTTCCAGCTATCTATGTCTTGTTGATTTGACATAAGTTAAGAACAATTATGTTAAGTGATTTAACACTGTAAATAAGAGTTTCAGATCCAGTTTATGCATGATAAGATTGCGCTAGAGGACTTAAACTTACTGGAACAGATTGGTATCTTTTCTCTTGGATTGCCTTGAAGTGTGGGGTTGTTGAGGATTGAGATATTGTCCACTTCCAATGTTGTTTTATATTATATTTCATAGCAGCCCTATAGCTGAGTTCATAGAGTTAAGATCCGGGAAACCTCTAGTTAAGAGGTGAAATTTATATTTTTCATTAAAACCTAAGTTGCTTGATATGGGGAATTGGTTACAAGTTTCCAAAATGGAAATGCATTGGAAACGTGACCCCTCAAAAATTTGGAAATGGGCAAATGCGATATACATACATACATATATATATAATGTGTTATTTCATAATTAGCACATTATATTGAAACTTAGAAAGAAAACATTATGAATAAATGAGCAAGAACATTTAAATGACAAGCAATATTCCACCATCGCTTATATTGGGATCCTCATCATTAGTTTCGCCCTTTGCCTCTCATCTAGCCTTTGCCTCTACCTTGATCCTCTAGTGACATCAATCAACACCAACCAATTTTGATGAAACTGCCTAATCCAAGCCCTAAAATATGGTAGAAAAAGTTTAATATGCTTAATCAATGATTTTGGCTTGTGTGAAGGGTACATTTTTGCTAAGGCCATGACAAAGGAGTTCAATAATCAACACCACCAACATCGAGGTACATAAAGGGCTAGGCGCTCTTGATTAAATGCCAATCCCATACCCTCATACGTAATAGAATCCAATGAAAATGTTGCAATCTCGCCAATCCTGAAATCCTGAAAACTGTCAAGTCTACTGAATTTTGAATGGGATATGAAATTCTACTTTGTTCATATTGAGTCCAATGAGGTTGGAACCACACTCAAACATCCTGAAACAATTAATGGTAATGTCAAACCTAATCAAAGGCCGTGTCAAACCAAGTCAAAATAAACAGATTTAATGTTGGAAATGCGTCGTACAAACATAAGTAGGGTTTGGAAACACATTTCCCACATGTGGAACATGTTCATACGACCAGAAACATCTTTCAAGGTTGTACCACACGTGTTTCTCCATTTCCATACAAAAACGAGCATGGAACGATCCTATACTAGACGCTTCCTGCAACATAGATTAAAACCTTTGGAATGCAAAAACTTCTACATGGAAAACATAACTCACGATCCTTAATCGTTGGTTGAAGGTTGGGGATCGACCCTCAAAGATCACGATGATCCCTTGCCTGATAATGGACTCATTGATTGTAGCTTGATTGATCAACTCGACTTTGTGTGTTTCTTGTGATGCAAGCTAATTGGACAAAACTTTATTTCTTGTTATCTGTATTAGCACGGACATGTATGGCGGCCCTTCCCAGTTCTAATTTTAGGAAAGTGCATGGTTCAGTTGAATTCCAGTTTTAGATAGGGCTTAAGTTCCGGAGAGAGGCACATTAGTGAAACTCCTAGATGGTGCTCTATTCTAGGAAATTCTTCCTGCAGTCTTGGTGCATACTTCTTGGCAGGTTAGGGATAGGTTTTACCTATCCTAAGCTAGGTGCACCCCTAGAGTGTTCACATTCATTTTAATACTAAATCTTTCTTATTCTATAAAAGAGACATTGGGTGTGCCACAGAGAGCATGAGATAGTTTTTGCTTTGAGCTAGTGATTAGTGATTAGTGAGTTGATGTATTTTTTTCCTTTCTGAGTTAATAGAAGAATATGTGTGATTGAGTGCTGGAAGATTCTGTTTGCTGTTATCATTTCCATAACTCTGTTTATGCAGATTAGTACATAAAAGTATGCTGTTGTTTGTTTTCCTATAGCTTCCGGTTCATATTTTCGGCTTGTTCATCTATGCAGATCTAGCATTCAGATTCTAGGAGTTTGAAGGTTTCAGTTTCCCAGCTGTTAGGATTTAGTTTTCTGAGTGCATATCTGCCTACCTGTACTGAAAGTTAACACCTAGTGGTTCTATGCTCATGGTTGAAGAAGTGCTGATGCCTCTCTCCCATCAAAAAAATTGAAAAACTTCAGTCAACTGTGTTAGAACTTAGGTGGGCCATGTCCAAATGATTCTTTTCAACTTGGACAACAATCTGCATATACAAATTTGCACAAATCATTGAACTGTCATACCAGGAGAAGCTCCTAGCAGGTTGAGTGAGCATGATTAAAATTTAAAAATAACAATATTTCTTTTCCATATGAAAAAGAGCACTTCCACTCTAATTACTTGCCATGTTACTCACAACTTCACAACCCAAGGGATTTTGTCACCCAAGGGGGCTGCTTTCTGTTAGATTTAAACATGCACCCAGACTCGGTGCACACACACCTCAGGTCTGGTCTAGGTTCTCAACAGTATACACAAATATTACACAATTTGAACTGTGAACATAAACACACTGAGATGCCTAACTACTTAGCACAGCAGAAATATAAACACCAGCAATTAGATCAGCATAGTACACAGGATTTTAACATCCAAAAATCACTTGTTCTTAAAACCAGAACAAATGGGCTTCTGTAGCCAGGGACAATGGCCCAATTATTACACAAAAGAAAGATACCAAGAACACTTACAAAACCCTCCCGGTTTCTGTGTCCAAGTCTGGCTGAGTCCTTCCAGCCTTATCCACTGTCCTTAGCTGAGGTTCCTAGGCTGCGGCTGAGTCCTTCCAGCCCTCCGACCTGCTCCTCTCCTTGCTCACCAATCAGCCCTATACTTGGGCCTGTCCAGGTCCTCAAACAGTGCCCAAAAGGAGCTGCTGTAACAGCCCTCAAACTGCTGTTGTGACAGTCCTCATGGCAGCCTCTGGACTGTCCCAAAGTTCAGCTAAATCATCCCTCCAAGCTGTCCCAAAAGGGATGCTGTAACACACCTGTTACAGCCCTCAATGAGCTCTCAAAACTGCTCCTACTCTGCTGTCTTGGCCCACCAGTCTTGCTGCCCTAGTCCTCCAGAACAGCCCTCAAGCAACCCTTGCACTGTCCTCAAGTCTGGGTTATCTTCTTGATGCAGGCCGTGTTAATATTATGGTAGCTGTGGGAGGTATTTACCTCCACGTGTGAACCTGATGAGAATAGGACTCCGAAAAGCAAGAGAAAACCCTAATGAGTTGGCTAATAACCCTAGAAGTCTTGTCGGCTCAAGAAGATAATTTATATTAGGTTATTAGCCTCCAAGAGAAGAAGTCGGCCCCAACAAATCCGACAGAACCACTATAAATACAGGGCGCCAGTTCTCATTTGACACATCTCAGAATTGCAGAGAGCAACTGGTGCGCACTGCAGTTCCCAGTTTGGTGCACACGTGTGGAGGAGAGCTACAGGTGCAGCTACTACAACAACCAGTTTTAGTATTGGCTTGGACTATCTCTTGGCTAGGGTTTGGACTATCTGATCAACTATTGTTGGTGCGCTATCCTTGGAGGAAGATGCGCTACACCTTGTTTGGTTGTCTAGCCTAGGGTTTGCTTCCAGAGTAATTCTCAGTCAAGGTTAAGGTGCTCGGAGGGTGGCTTCGGCCTATGGTTGGGTGATGAGGGTATCGTCAATGGTAAAACGAACACACAATCTTCTATATTCTAACAGGTTATGGGCCCACACCTCCTTCATTCAGTCTAAACGCTGAAAGGAAACATAGCTGCTAGGATATTGAGCTCGCTGAGGAACTGCCGCTAGGGTTACTAGCAAAAGCAGCTTCCAAGACATTGCCGCTAGGGTTACTAGCAGGAGTAGTTGCAGAAACCCTAATCCTCTCGTCGAGGCACCTTAAGTGAAGGGATTGACTTGATCTCTGGACAGATTAGTGCGCCCTAGCCTAGCGCATCTCCTGATACTCTCAGTAAGCCAAGACGTGGAGTTTGAATTTTTTGTCAAATCTAGGGTTTGACCAAGTCAAGCAAGCCATGACTAACTCTATGAAGTCTGAGAACAAGTTATATGGAGCCTCTAACTTTAAAGCGTGGAAGACAAGGATTGACCTCATCCTTGCCAAGAATAAAGTGTTGGATATCATGAAAGGAAAGATCGTGAAGCCAGAGTTTGAAGAAGGAAAAGAGAAGGAACCGTAGAACGTTGCAGCTATGGAGAAGCTCAAAGATGTTGACATCAATGCCATGAGTATCATAGTGGATTCTATAAAAGGCCACTTGATACCCTACATCTCCCATATTGACTCATCAAAGAAGATGTACGATGCCCTAACAAATCTATTTTCAGTCAAAACCATTGGACAAGTTACGAGTTTGAAGAATGAACTCCGTGACATGAAGATGAATGATGATGACAGCATAACATCATACTTTGGTAGAATCTCTCAGTTAAGAGATCAACTACAAGCTATTGAAGAAATCATTTCAGAGAAGGAAATGGTAAACATAGTACTCAATGGTCTTCCCAAGACGTGGGATGCATTTGCGGCAAGCATGAACACAAGGAAGGAGTATCCGACATTTGAAGAACTTTGGACTTGTTATGCTCAAGAAGAATCAAGGATTAGTGCAAAAGAGAAACCCCAAAAGAAGTACGATCATCAAGCCTTCACAACAAGATTCAAGAATTTCAGGAACAAAAGGAAGTTTGGTTCAAGGAGGAAGCCAAATCAAGAGAAAGACATTTCAAAAGTACAATGCTTCAACTGTCGAAAGTATGGCCACTACAAGAATCATTGTCCCGAGCTAAAGAAAAAGGAAGGAGAAACACGAAGCATTAGTTGTCGAAGAAAAGGAACCTACAAAGAAGACTAAATAGGATGGAAGAGACTTCTTCTTCTAAAGGTAACAATACTCTTCTTATTTCTTGTACATATCTCGTTTGTATCGTCTCTGTACATATCTTGTATATCTATCCCTTGAAAGATAATGTATTCCAAGAAGAACTATACCTATGGAAGAACAACAAGATAAGGATTGATATGATTAGATAATACACATGAAAGGATGAAATACGCTGAATCAATCATGAAGAGACTCAGAAGAAGCAAAGACAGAAAGAAGTCAGAGGAAGACTTATAACGTTTTTGTAGAAGACAACAAGACGGAAGCGTGGACTCTGTTAGACAGAGAGAGCCAATTATATATTGCAGAAGAAAATAAGGATGCATATGGAAGCGTGGACTCTGTTAGACGGAGGGAGCCGATTATATGCACTCTTACATGAAGCAAGGGTTAGGAGGGAGCTAATCCTATGATCCATTAAAGATGATAAAATATATATATCCATGGTAGCAGCCATGAAAGACTGTACGTGTTTAGTTCAAAGACTTCTTCGAAGAGAAGCCTTAAAGTATTCCTGGTTGTCCATCCAGATCCGTGATCCTATGATGAAAGGAAGAAGTGGAATCTCTAGGGCATGGAATCTATAAGAAACTCCATGAACCCAATAACTAAAGAAAAACATGA